>JAVQJD010041966.1:0-23080 GCA_036023655.1 Nannoperca australis
CCCCCCCCCCCCCCCCCCCCCCCCCCCCCCCCCCCAGCGCCCGCGCCCACAGCGGGGGCACAAAAAGCAAACTTATAGAGGGCCAGGGCTCTTCAAAGCACCGATGCACAAAGGCTTATAAAGCGTTACTTCATGTAGAGTTGTGCCAGATGTAATTGCGGGGTTCCTGAAGATAGAGAATTGCATGCAATGCTTAGCTCCGCCCCTGACACCATCAAAGGGCTGTGAAGCTTCAACTGCTAAGGGGGAGTGAGCAGAAAAGTTTACTTCACCTTGGTAGACAATAAACATGAGTAAATAACTTATCTTAAAGGTCCCGGTACAAATCCACCACTTGCTGCCTTGGAAAAGGTAATTTACAGAGCTTGATAGATGCGGGAGGACTGGCTTCCCTCATAAGAAATCAGGAAGGGTGGAAACCGCACAGAGCGACAAGTGATTCCCCTCCCCTTTCTCGCTCCTCCATCAGCTTCACGGTATAGGCTCTTTCAAGTGTGAACACTGCTTTCTACAGAAAATGATGTTGATTTATTGGTAATAAGCCCAGAGGTTGGCAGCGCGAGCACGGTGCATGGCAAGTGTAGGTAGGCTGTAGTTCTCCTGATCAACATGACTTATCCTCATCTGTTTCCTCTGGCCTCCTGCTGAGGTGGTACGGGTGTCGAGCGTGCATTGTTAAATATGTTCCAGGGCACAACTGCTGCCACTGTCAGGTACATTTGCACAGCATGCTCCTTGTTCAGTGTGTATGTGCGGGTGGGTATGTGCATGTGTGTGTTTGTCTTGTTGACAGTGAGTGGTGATGGGTGCGGAGGAAAGGGTGGTGCCATCACTTTAGGCCTGCAGATGGGGTTCCCACAGGAGGGACACGCCCCGGTGTTTTCCGAGACAGAGACGAAGGCAAGCATGGCATCAGATCCATCGTTGCATCTTAAACATTCAGCAGATACTTCTGTAGCCAGAGAACAGTAAGTTCTTGTTGTCTCTTCATGTGTCGTGTCCAAAGGCCTCCTGCTAGGGCGGTGGAAACTACAGCATCTGTATCCGCAAGGTCAAGGCTTAGATGTCTTGCACAAAGTCTTTCCTTAGTAAGCTACATGTAACAGAGAAAACTAAATCAAGTAGAGCTTCATCAAGGTGACATAGTGTGAGCACTGTTATTGCATATAAATGCACCTCAGTGAACAGCTATGGAGGATGTGTTTACTCTGGGACCTGTATTTGTTTTATAGACTTCTTTCTCACCACTATGGATCAGAAGTCAAGTTTATTTTATGTCTTCACTGCAGTAAAAAAAGCCTGTGTTTGTTCTATACTAGCAGAATTACAATGGCTTTTCACAGCAGAGGGAAATCTTGCCCGTGATTAGAGTGGAAATGAAGGATCTTATGTGTTTCCATATTAAATGGCACCTGGCAGAGCAGGGGTGCTAAAGCCTCACCCAGTACTCCTTTGCATATCAATAAGTAGGCTCTCCCGTGAAATGTAATAATTCAACCATGAATTGCATGTAAAGCCAGCACAGATGAAATACATAAAATAATCATAAAAAAAAGAATAACAAATAGAACAACTGGAAGAGAATATCCAAACATGTTGCCACTTCTTGTTTTATAATGGCTGTCATTAGCACAGATGACAATATAGAGCAAATTATTGCAACATCGTGCACCATAGTCACAACGATAATCTCACTATAGAGTGGACATACGTCACTGCTAAAGTATACGGCAGTCATTTGATGACTCACCATGGCAACCTGCATCAAGAGAAAACTTTTGGATTAGCTGTAAGCTGGCCTGTATCTCTCCACATATGCGTGCCATTCTCAGGTCACAGAACAAAGTACAAGGGCCAGCAAGCAGGTGTCAGGGGGCAAGGTATCCCAAGGGTACCTTGAGTCTCATCCCAAAACCTCTAACATTTTTCAAAGCCCTCCCGCAGCCGAGGCCCTCATCAATGAGTGCCCCCAATGGCCCCGTGCACATATGCAGTACCCCACACTCCTCTCTGGTGGGTGAAGGGAGAACCTGAGTGCATCACCTGGAGCCCCCAGTACATGATGGACAGGCTTGGTCTGTCCAAAACAAGGCTGAGGCCTGGTAGGGGGGGGCAATAATGATGCTGAAGGGCCAGAAACACATACAGGGGCCAGATTTTATTTTCTCCATATTTCACAAAGGCTTTTCGCACATTCACACTCTTGATAAATTCAAAGCCCAGCTAGAGATGGTTTCACCCATGAGAGATAATTACTCATAACCCACATGACACTGTAAGCGTGGGTTCATATACACATTCACTCATATTTAAAATGTTCTAGCACCATAGGTTTACACACCACAGTAATACATTACTTTTCACCATAGACAGTAACACAGAAATAAGCCAAACTTTAACGATCACCAGCTTAGAGAACAAGGACAACGAAGGAAAATCATTTAAAACAGATAGGAATACTACTCATACAAATACTGCATTCATGTGATATTGTCCATTGGGTCTTGATAAAGTGATGTGGTTAAAACCACTGATGCAGCAAATCTAAACTCCCATCCCCTTGTCTGCCCAATCAGCCATCAATAAAATATCTCCTTTTCACAACTGCAGACAACACTGGCCAAGCCCTACTTTACATAGGGAAATAGGCTCCATGGCCCAAAATGTTACGTGCAAGAGGCTGAGAAAAATGAAGGTGTTCTATCTCTCAGCAGATTATACTTTATCCGAGATGAAGGGTTGAAAAAGAACGAGTGTAGTTCAAACTAGCTAAACGGGTGAGAATTAAGATGTTGTAGCGTGGGATGAGGCAGTTATGCATACATAACATGTTGAGGCTGGGACCCCCTACTGGGGAGAGGCACGACAAAGCCTCTCAAACAGCAATACCTCTGGGACAGCTAATGATTAATTAGCTTGTGTCATTAAGTGAGGCAAATGTCACCCGAGCTTCCTGGGGAAGCTGTCACACCATGTGTAGGCTACTCACAAGTTTCCCCCTCAGGTGCTGGTGAAGGGTGGGGGGTAGTGCACTGTTACTAGGCAAATCCTGACATCTAGTGGTCAAAAAATAAAACAGCTTCTGTCTCCAGCTGCCACAACAAGAGCTAAGTCTATCCAGAAAACGTTTTTTTCCTTCTTCTTGAGCAATGTATTCCAATATTATAGATATTATTTAAACATGTGGATATAACTTATGCCTAACATTTCTAATAATAGGCCTTCAATAAAGAGGTTATCCAGATTCAGCTTTAGGATAACTCCCTGATCACTAAATTGGGTGAGGTGACCTATGACCTTTAAGTGTCATTCACCTCATTGACCATGGCACTGACATCAAAATTAAAGAGCTGATTTCTCCTCACACCCTTTCTGAGGAGGCATGAGCTGGCATACGGGCATTTTTTTCATTACAAGACCTGGCATCACACAAACATTTAAGATATCAGCTTGCCCAATATTGTATTATAGCTTGTAGGGTTAAAAAATGAAATAAAATGCAGAGTAATTTCACACGTAAAAGCAGACAATTAAAAATGTCTTACCAAAGATCCGAGATGCAAGCTGGGATTCACGACTTTCTTGCACAGTTTGGAACTAATCCAGAGATATCGCCAAAATGGTAACAATCAAATTAATTACTATAGTTGCTATTTAAATTATATTTTCTCCATCAGCTGTCACTGGCTTTTTGCTGCGCACATGCTCACACTTTAATTTCTCTTTCTTTCAATCTCAGGATCAGTTAGATTGAGTCTTAAAAAGGTCAGCACTGAATCCTGGCCTGCTATAAGACCAGACCAAGAAGAAGTGAGAAGGCCCCTCTCTTCACCAGTAATGGCAGCACAACGTGGAGAGGCTTAACACACTCTCAAACGCACACACATACACACTTCATATCTGTGTTTATTCACGTCCACAAGTGCACATGCGCACACACACACACACACACACAAGCAGCCTCACCCTCACATAGACATACGCATACAAAAGCACACCTGTCAGGGCCTTTCCACTGTGTGAGCAAATGCAAAGAAGTCTGGCCCCCCCTCTGGCTCTCTGTATGTGGTATCCCATGTCTGTTATATTAAAGCACATCCATTCAGTTCCTACTTTCTCATCTGAAATAATGGCATGAGCAATTTTCACATTTAGGCAAGCAAGGACACATGCCGTCTCTCTCTCTCTCTCTCTCTCTCTCTCTCTCTCTCTCTCTCTCTCTGCTTAATGAATGGAATCAGATCTGGGCCCCTGTGGCTGCAGTCTAATCTGCCTTTGAAGATTTCTACAATTTCCCGATAAAAAAAACTAAACCCAAACCTCCTTACACATTTGTATTCTTTTGCAAAATACACCAGCAAATAAGACATCAACTCAAATCTATGTAATCATTCACTCATATCTACAAGTGCATGTGATTTCTGTGTTATTTTCCTCAGCCAAAAGGGCCCACGGCCTTGCCAGGAGCCTCCCAATTGTGCCAGTCTACTGGTGTGTGACGTCCATTTGAAGGGGGGATCTGTCCAATAGAATGATTGAATTAAAGTGCACTTTGGTCCGAAGTGGTCTCTCTTTGCCACTTTGCACCATAACATGTCTTGTCCTAAAATAATTAGATTGAGGCCTTGGGTGGTGGAGTGGCCGGATCTTCAATGGTCAAAAGAAGGAATGGTCTGGCTTTGAATGGAAGCCTCCCATCTTAAAAAAACACTTTATTTCTTTACACTTGAGGTTTGTTGTCTTTTGTGACTATTATCCCCATTCACCGTTTGCTTTCATGCAGCTGTGCCCCTCTTAAAAAAGTCTTTGTGCCAGCACCATGAATACAGGGAATGTGTCCATGGCAGGTAGCCCTTATTGCAAGTTAATCTCCTGAAAGAGCCTCATACAAGTACTTTTAAATTCTCCCCGAGCCACAGAGGGCTCATCATCAATCGAGCACTTCTCCCCTTTGTAGGACTGATGAGTGTGGTGCCCGGCTGGTGACAATGGCTGCCAAGTGTGGCAAAGTAATCACCTTCTGGGGAAAACACTAGTAATTACTTCTAAACTGTTTGGGCTTCGGAGACAACTGCTATTGTGCAATAAAATGGAAGGCTCCCTTTAGAGAGCAGTGCTGTGACGGTTGCTCTCAATCTTTTTGTCATCTGTTTATTTACAGAGATTTCTCTTTGCAGTTGCCCATGCTTTATCACATACTGTGTGTGTGTGTGTGTGTGTGTGTGTGTGTGTGAGTGAGGGCAGGCATGTGTTTTAGTTTGTGTCCCCATGCCTTACACACATCTATGCCTGCTGTTCTCCTGACCAGAGAAAGGACATTCATCGTGCATACAAAACACACTTTGCATTGTATACGCTTTAAAATTAAGAAGATCCTCTTCATTTCAATGACACAATTAAACAAATGTAATTTTCCCTCCATTCCTAAAAAAATATTTTAATTAAGTACATACCGGCATTCAATCAGACCTGTATTCATCCTCAATTGGGCTCTGAATAAGAGTGATGGAAGAATGTCTTAGACTATTTCCTGAGCTGCACTGATGAGATAACATAGTTGCTGTTGATCAAGAATATGTCTCATTTCTGTTACCACATGACCATGTCCATTTTAACTCATTATGGGTGGGAGCAAAACTGGAGAACAGCAGCAAGACAGAAAATAAAGACAAAGCAAACAATAGTATTGTGCTGAATTCTTAAACAGCCTTTAAAATGATACATTTCAAAGTTAACTTTGCATTTGAATACATGTTTATCCCCCTAGCTGAATTATGATAACAGTATGTAGTGTAGAAATACCTTAAAACGAGTAAAGGATGCCTTATGCTTGCTCCTATTTTTCGTATGATTTTCAGCAACTCTAACAGACACCTCTATTGCCACTTTAATAGCTCTTATTACCTCAATGCTTACTTAAACTGCCATCGCTGAGAATGTCATTGTATCACATCATATCCATGAAGGATGCTAATTTTGTTTCCACAAGAGCTATAGTAAAATATTATGTATGCCAACACTTACAATTACCACAGCATTCATGGATTAAGGTGCATGTAGCACAGGGACTTTGCTTAAGGGAATTGGTTTGCTGGCACTGCCATATTCTATGAACAAAAATACATATTAGATCCACAACACAACATTTTTAAGTAAATCCTACTTCTGTTTTATTCACCTTATTTTCTACAATTGATTCAAAGCATTAAGAAATCCGTTGCGTGGGGGCACACTGTGAGGATGTTGTGCATTGGCTGTGTTTTCTTCCCTGAGTTTCTTGGGGTGAACGCTGAGCTTTTATGACATTATCAGTTAAAATAACCCTGTCATTGTTGAATTTAATATCACTTTTAGACCTTTTCTGAACGCCTCATTAAAGAGTGCCTCACTGACAAAATTGTTTGAATTAACGCTAATCAGACAAATTGTTGAAAATACTGTGACTAAGACACTTAGACATAATCTATGTAATCTCTAAAACCGTTCCTAATGTCATAAGATCCCATTTCTCCTTGCAATCTCTTTAATATCAAACACTTGTTCACTTCAAACACTACGCCATACTCACATTTCAATAAATACCGACAAGAAATTACATATAATATAATATATTTTTTTCACTGTTGAGAGCAGACTTACACAACACCACTGTCACTTACCTCTGGTCCACCATAAGCTCAACTCGTTGGTTTGACATGGCCATGTAGGGCCTGACTGGAAAGACACCCAGGACTTATCATGCTATCAGGAAAAATATATATATATAAATCCACCAATAAGAATTTTAATAATTTGTTTTTACTTCAATGTATTTTATAATGCTTCATTATTTATAATGAGTCTTGGATCAACGGTGAAAAAGTTAATTACAAAACATGGTTTGGAAAAGTGAATGGCTTCTTCAGGAAAATGTAAACATTGCATAAAACACACAGAGGTTAAACAGTGGGGTTTTGCTCTCCTGCTCAAACTATACACTGTTAGAGAAACATTTCCCCAGACTTGTCTGGAAAAAATACCAAAACTGAACTAAGCTTTGAGGAGCAGGTCTGTGTCCTGCTGGGTTAAAATAAATGAACACAAACATCTATATATTACATCCTCTGCTATCAGCCAAGAACTGTTTCATACCACCATAAATGAAATGTACAGAATATGGTATATTTGTGTGCGTGTAAGAGTAATTTACAGGTTTATATAAATATATACGTGTGTGTACATACATATTATTAAATATACTTATTCCTATTGATAAACTAGATTAATCAATGTTTGGGTTTTGTTTGCTTTCATTTTTATTGTCATAATGTTGTTGTTTATATTAAGCCATATTCTTAGTCTAGCAACAATGGCTAATACTCATACATGCTAATACAAAGACAGACAGACTTTGAAAAAGTCTCACCTGCAACCAAGGACGTAACCATGGTAATGACCTTGGGGAGGATGCACATTTTTTTAAGTGCATTTCCCATAATTCTATCATATTTATATATGAACATTTGCACATTTAAAACATAGGTTTGAGGACTACATTGGTCATTTACATTTACATTTGAAGGAATAGTCTGATTTCTCTGAGACAGTAGTTGCCCTTCCACTTCATTTTGTTTTGGTCAGCTCCTTACAAGCTAAAACAAGCAACTTCTTCCAAACTTGTATTGTCCACCCGTGTCTTATTCTAATAAAGATGGGTCTATTGCTCCACATGTAACCACGATCATTCACACACAAGATGCATTTACCTGTAGTGCCTTACTGAGCTACCTAGTTTGCTGGATTCTTACACTTACTGTCTATGTGCTCTGCTACATTGCGTTATAGTTCACATTCCACTTTCTCACCTGATCCTCTGTATCTCCGGAGCATGTCCCTGTCTGACCACTGCTTCCAGCATGTCTCTCTGTGCTGCCTGCAGTGTGACCACATATTATTTTACCTAAAGAACAATGACTGGTGACCTTGATGATCATTTTAATTTGATACACTGACTATTCTAATTGTATTACTAGTTTTATTTACTTTAATGTAATAATGCTGTTTATCTAGGTATACAGTAAGTGCATAAAGTTTTAGCCTACTCACCTTTTAGCTCTGTCTTGGTCTCCATCAACTGAGAAACATATTTGTCTCTTTAGCTTGCTAAATACTAGTTGTTGTGTTTAGCATTCATTAAGTAACTTTGTTTGGGCTGGACATGGTTACTAGAATATGGTGAGGTAATGCAATTGGTTTCATGTCAGCCATACACGTCAGGGCTGCATATCTATCTGCATGTTTTGTATCTTTTCTGCTTTTCTGGCAAAAATCAATGAATTTAAAATATACCTTTTGGAGAAATGAATTACAACACCAAGCCAATCTGCAATTGTCAATCCAACAGTTTCTTGGATTGAAACACTATCAGGGTTTCTAGTGAAAGTGAAAAATACAAATTCTCAACATGAGAACAACATGAGAAATCTGAAGAGGTATAGGTTGGATGTCACGGTTATCTAAGGAGACAAGACTGTGATTAAGATGAAGATTTATGGAAGATAAACAGCTAGAGAGAGGGAGTTTTTAAGGAATGAAAAACATCCATATGGCCCATAGGTGTCAGTGAGTGACAGCGAGTGAGAGACAACCTGCATGCCAGAGACAGATATTGGCACCTGAGGCCACTGTGAACATTTATACTGTATTAACAGTCTAATAATCCCGTGAGAAAGCAGGCCTGTGGGTCTCTCTTTGAACCACAGTCCATACAGCGTAAGAACAGGGAAACATCTCCCCACCCCTTTGCAGTCACCAGCGTTTCATTTGCAATCTAAATCTGAAAAACAGGGTGCTCCAGAGTCACATCAAAGGGCTTTTTGATAGCTCGGATAGAGCAAAGACTTGAAATAAAATGGCTAATTACGAGCATTGATTAGTAGGCCATGTAAGCTACGGACTAATTGGATTGCACAATGTAGTACTGCTTTTGTATTTTGTGCATCTTAATGAAGTCTTGTTGCTAGAAAGGTTGAAATGTTGAAGCTTATAGTAGCTTATACAAATGCACATGTTATCCAAACATCATAGGAGAGCCTTCATCTCTCAGGTTGTGGTTATTTGATCAAAACTAAGCTGTCAGCATATTCATAAACACCAAATGCGAAAGCTTTTTTGTATTAGCAGAACCGTCAGAGGCACCATGTAAACACATTTCATCTTGTTACAATGAGGTTCTATTCAGCCTCTGTTACATTTAGAATTAATTGAGGTCTTGTTTTGAGCTTCCCCCTATCAGAGGTTGAATAATGAAGCCTGAAAGAGTTGGAATAATGGAACATGTGCAGTATATTTCCTTTTTACATCAGTAAATGAAGATTTTAAAGTTCAAACTAATTGCTTGTTTGGGTTAGGGTTTGGTAAATAAATGATTTGCTTTATGCCAAGTGCTTCTTAAAATGTTGATGTGCTGACAGAACTGCAGCCAAGAATAAATGTGAAAACAGAGTTTAATATAAAATATGAATGGTCCTACATTACTTTCGAAATGTTGCTGTAACCAGTGTAAGGCACTTCAAGGTGGGAGAGCTGAAAGAAAGAAAAAAGCATGAAAATAGATATGTATCTGCTAATGAAGATCAAGTGACATGACTGAAGGTACCAGAACAGCTACTAAATGGACCTTTAAGTGAAACTGTTTTGTTTGCCGTTTCTAAAGTAGCAAATTGTGAAGCTCAGCATCTTAAGCCAACATGTATGAGAGGTTATAAAAGTGCTCTGAATCACTCCATGACAACTGGGCAAACTACGTCCGCTAATGAAGATAGTGTAATATGATAAAAAGCTCCAGAACAAGTAGTAACTGGACCTTGAGGTGAGATTGTTTTGCCAACAACAGTAGCTATATTGTAATGCTGTGACATTACCAAAAGAATAACTTGGCAAATAAAATGTGAATTGTGGTGTGATTTTGCTTTCATAGTGCCATAAGGTGTTGAGCTACAAAAAAAATATTTCACCACAAAACAGATGTACCAACTGGGATGTTAAAATACTGGCATTTTAATCAAAATACAAACATCCAAACGTAGTGATTGGTGGTCTGCAGAGATGCCTGCAATGGAGGTTAGTCCTATTTTGTTCTTTGCCCTGACAGCCATCCTATTATGTGAAGATCACATAAACAGCAATCTGACTCAAACACTTGTTGTTACTAAGGAGATCTGTGAGTGGCTGAGATACTATAGGCTGTGGTTAAATGGCAAATCAGGCTTTTTACTGTGGAGAGGAAAAGACAAAAGGAAACAAAAGACAAAACTAAACCGATGAGCTGATTTCTATAATGATGTACTATATAAATAGGACTATGGTTACAGGTTGCTGAAAGGAACAAATGATAGTAATTGAACATGTGAACATGTTCAACTCTTTCCATAATTTTCTCTGTTGTTTATATTTCTTCTAATATCCAGTAAAGAAAGTCAAAAACTGGGGATTTGTATGTTATGATTCCACCATATTTGAAAAGCGGAAAACGGATGGGAGGGGGTCGGTTACAAGCACCAAGCGGAGGGAGATTTCAGTGCAGGTGTCCTTGTGGGGTTTTTTTTCTTTTCTGACACCTCGGAGACAAGACCCGACCGTAAGTAGCCTAAGAATGTTGAGGAGGACTCAAAGCTGATAAAATAATAAATGTTTGATCCACCATGAAATCCGAAAAGAGCAGCAACGGGAAGATACGCTCATCTGGATGAGAGACCCCCGCTGGGTGAAGACACGCAGCGTATGTTAGCTGAGCCGTGAAAGCTCGCTGCCATCGACTGCAGCTGAGGCTGAAATGGGAGCAAAGCGATGAAAAACGAGCGCCCGGGAGAGTGCATCCTCAAGCAAAACATCGCACCACTGATCATGTCAAGGTATTATACATCATTCGCAGATTAGAAATCCGCGATATTTGCCACTGTCTGGACATTGTCAGTCGGTGCTGACGGCTTGAACGGTGGCATTTACTGTCGCCAGACAAATTCCATTTTTCATTCTTCAGATGTGGTCTGCTAGAAGAATAAGGCCCGGTCGGTGGGTGAAACGTTCAGGGATTAATCACTGATCACGATGAACACGGTGAATCATTGTTGATAATCTGCAGCATGGCAGGCTCTCCCGGATGGGTCTCCTGGAATATTGTCACATGTAAAGGATGATATGCCATGTTAGGCCTAGGTGAGATTCATGTGAGATGCATGTTTAATTTTGCACCTGAAATCAACTGATCAAGGAGGACCAGCAACAGCAGCTTATTGTTCTGACACCCTTGAAAAAGCAACCTAAACCTGACCTGTTTTTTTTCGCTGCCGTTCTGCTGAAGCTCGAGATGGGACTAACCTGACTTTATGTGAACGCTCTGTCGGATGTGAGGCCACGCATGCACTCACTGAACCAGCTGTTGGATAAAATGGGTATGGATATGGGCACGAATTTCACTGATGTTCCCTGGGAGCCTGGTTTCACAGGCTCCAGTCAAGACCCAGTCTGGTCCTCCACGGCCAACAGCGTGGTGAAGATGGTGCTCATATCGCTTATTGTGTGTGTGTCCTTGTTTGGAAATGTGGTGGTTCTGCTGGTGTTCCAGAGGAAGCCTCAGCTCCTTCACGTGGCCAACCGCTTCGTCCTCAACCTCCTCTTGGCAGACCTACTCCAGACCATATTAGTCATGCCCTTTGCAATTGCAGCCACCGTGCCAGGTGTGTGGCCCCTGGATGCCCGACTGTGCCAGGCTCTGGTGGTTCTCATGCACCTTTTTGCATTTGCTGGAGTCAACACCATCATAGTTGTCTCTGTGGATCGCTACCTGGCCATCATCCACCCTCTGTCCTATCCCACCCGCATGACCCCTCATCTGGGCACCAACCTGATCATCTGCACCTGGGTGCTCAGTTTCCTGCAGAGCACGCCACCCCTCTACGGATGGGGGGCCATTGACTTTGATCGGCACCACAGCGTGTGCTCGGTGGTGTGGTCCTCTAGCCTGTCTTACTCTGCTGTGGTGTCCACCTTCTCCTTCTGGTTGCCCGTACTCGTCATGCTCGGTTGTTACTGGATGGTATTCAGAGCAGCTCGGAGGCAAAACGCACTCGTGCACCCCGTACAGACACAATCCTACTCCCAGCCCTGCCCACAGGACTTCCAGGGACCTAGCAGTCCACAGAGGCAGCCTCAGACCCAGCACCAGCCACAGTCCCAGCAGGCCAGATCACCTGATGGCCCCTACTCAGCCAGGGGGTACCCTGTTCGAGTTAGGCACAGACGCTTCCACTACCACTGCAAGGCAGCTCGTGTAGTTTTTGTGATTATGGCATCATATATCCTCAGCATGGGGCCTTACAGTATACTAAATACTATATCCATGAGTGCACGAGCAGCTGTACCTCCCTGGCTGTCCTCCCTTGCCCTTGTGCTCTTCTTTTTGCAGTGCTGCCTCCACCCATACATTTATGGTTACATGCATCGTAGTGTGAGGAAGGAGTTCCTAGCTTTGCTCTGTGGGCTGTTCTGCAAACAGGGTCGTCCCAGCCAGAGCTCTGGCATGGAGAGCTGCTTCACAACTACAGAGGGACGCTTCGGTGCCCACTCTCACGTGCCGAGCCTGACCGCTCGAGTCTTCCCTCTGCGGACTTGGGAAGAGTGCACAACATCCTCCTCTCCCACTTGTGAGAGGAAGTCAAGGGACAGTCGTAAAGAGACCACGTCTACCAGCATCAGCTCTGAGAGGGAGCTCACAGTCCACAGCAAACAAAGCACATAAACTGCCTTGAGGATTCATCGGATGGACCATATTTGCTCTTATTTGAAGAGCTTGTCATAGATGTTCATACATAAGCTAACAGGCCTACTTCACAACAGGGTTATTCATTCTAAAGTTGCTGGCATTAGGAATAGTAGTAAAATCTACTTGATCATCAACACAATAATATTTTACTATTTTGTCATAAGCTTGATTAAATTATTAACTTGAGGTTGAATATATCTTTTTGAAACATGACTTGGTCAATTCAGTGTTGCATTATGAATGTATAATAGAACTCGCCGTATGACTATTTTCACTTGGTCAAATTTTGAGAAACAAATTATGTTTTTTAGGGTTTTATATGTAAATGCAGTTTAAAGATTTGCCACGTGTCAGATAAGTCTGAATGCATGCATCTGTTATTATGTTTTGTCTCTACAAACCATCATTAATATTTTAAATGTATGCAATTATTGTACTAGCTACTGTTACATAAAACTGCCAATTAAATTAGTCTCAGTTTTATAAAGATCAAAACAAGAGAAAAAACATTTAATTTATATTTTACATCTTTGCTTGCAGGTCTGTTATATTTTTTAATTTTTACCTAGACTGGTCTGACTAATGTCAAGATAGAAATTGTTATAGTGGATCAAAGTGGATGGTGTTTGACAACTTTGCTCTAATTATGAGCCATAGATGTCTCTGATAAGGTATTGCTCTGCAGTATCCGCACAACTACTCTATCTCCTTTAAACCTTTTGTTTGTTGTATTATCTGTGATCCTGCCTGAGGGCATAGGATGTACTGCCCAAGTGTTAGTGCAAGCAAGCTTCGCCTGCAACCAATGAACTCAGGGTATGCTTGTGGAAAAATGTGCCCATCCCTGCTCTTGAATCTTGTTGAGCAAGTGAACATATGTGTGTTTACGTCCCTGTCGCAGTAACTGTTAATCTAAAACCGCCTTTTGAGTAAGTGAGTAGAATAGTGATTTATTGAGCTTGCCAGTTAACGAACACACAGGAGTTGGTGACTCCCTCTTGCTGATGGGGTGGCCACCAAGGACCACATTGTCTTAGCCTCTTTGTTTTCTTAAACTTTAAATGGAAATGTTGCGTCTCACTGTGTGTATATTTGATATTTTTTGCCTTTTTAATGTTTGTTGAAAAAATACAGTGCATAGAGAGCAGGGTATAAAAAAACTAAACTCCAGTGGACTTCTGCTTGAGTCAAGATCTTATGTAAGATTTCTTATAATCCACTGAATACATGTAGATTTGTAAAGATACCTCATTATACAGTATTTGTAATAGAAAACCCTGTCTGTGTAAAAACAGCGACAAGTTTGGGTTAGGGTTACATACTTGCCATGACTCATATCAGAGGAAGGCAATCCATTGAGTTGACTGGGTGGATGATGTGTTGCCAAAGGATGTCATAGGTGCATTACAACATTATGTGCATTATTTGAAAAGTGTGTCTAGTCCCTATTTATGTTTTTATAACTTTTTGGCAAAGAGAAAAAAATAATTTAGCAGAATGAGCCAGGGTGCTCCTAGTGTGTTATTATTAGCATTATTATTATTAGACTGTGATAGTTTTCTGGGAAACAATTCACAACTTATCGGACTTGACTGGACTGGCAAGGATTTGCGCCATGGATTATTTAAAAAATCACTGGATAAATCCATACTACAGTATTATGACAATCAAACTTGTATAATAAGTTTGTCAGTGTTGCTCTGTAAGAGACAAAGGAGTAGTATGTACAGTATGTAATGAAATTGTATCATAAAAGAGAAAATAATGATTTCAAGTGCTTTAAAACTATTTTTGTGATTTCTATTGTGCTTTTGTATTATTTATGGTTTCATTATCCAACATCAAAAGTTGTCTGCTGTTTAATAAAAGTGAATTAATTGTAATATGTGTAAAATGTTATATTCAATTCACAACATACGTTTTTATATCAAACACTTAACTTAGAGGAAGTCTGTGTAGTCAGGTCTTAGTCTTTATCTCTAGGCAAAGCAACGTGCTGTATAACCAAAGGATTTAAGAAAGAACGAAGAACGAAAGAAGGAAATTAACAAAAAAAATGTTAAGCACAAATGAGATCTAAGTCAGATGGTTTCATACAATATGTGGTTAATTGTGACTGAGGATGGAGAATAAGATGGGGCCACAAATAGCACACTACACTGCTTTTGTCTGCATTTAATCATTAAAACCGTCAGAGAATTCTTGCAGTTACTGTATACTAGTCCAAACAACGCTGTCTTCTCGAAGCATGCTCATTTTGCTTTGTATTAGCCAAGAAAAGCTAGGGGTAGGAGCTGAACACTGAACCCCACAGTCTTATGTCCAGAGACAAAAAGTAAGAAACCTCGTTAATTGTGTGTAAAATGTTTAAGTATGCATTCTAGTGGCTCAAAGAAAGAAAAAAAGTGGCCTTCATTTTGAATTAATTCCATTTATTTGTAAAAACGTTATCACCTTGGGTGATGACTCCACACTGCTCAAAGCAAAAGGCAGCAGTGCTTTGTTTAGTTAAAGTTCAGGAAACCACCTATTAAAATCTAAAAGGGTGCATCTTGATGGTGCATGTGTACTTGTCATGGACTGTGTTATAATAACTGGGTGAGAATCTCTCCTGTGGCCCAACAAATCCAGTTCATTGATCATCCTTCATGAGAAAGCTATAGCATATTCTTCCATGATACAGGTGTGCTTGTTAACCAAGTGTACACTTTGTTTCTAAGCAAACTTAAATAGAGCCAACAAATACAAAAGAATGGACATGTATCATAGCAATGTCAGTGTTTTATATTATTTCTGAACTACGATACAAGCTGATATTTAAGGTTGTATAGCCCCATATTTACCTTAAAAAAAGAAATGATAAAAAACAAAACTCCTACAGAAGGATCTGTAATTGTGACAATCTTTAAGTAGCATTCTCTCGCTCACTCTCTATACAGTTTTTGTACACGCATCAGAACAGATCATGAAAACCAAAACATTTAGTCATAAGGGAACAGAAAAGCAAAATACAGAACATTTTACTTTCTTAAGAAAGACATTTCAGCTTTTCTTGTTAGACCCACCAAAACAAACAGCTCACCATGACACCAAGATCATTGGAATCCACGCTGATTTTCAAGGAGCCACTCAAAAAATTACCAGTCAACAGTGAACACAAAAAACTATATATATTTTAAAGAAAAAAATGAAAGAAAACAACAGCAACATATGTTTAAAGCACAAAAGAGGACGGGCTCTGCTCTTCAGGTCTTGTCTATGATAAGTGATGGTTTCAGTTCAGGTCCATTCAGACCACTTTATCTCACAGCCACAACTGACGAGGCCAGTACTGCAGCAGCAAGGAGACAGTCTTTCCCTCAGTCCTCTAGTCCACCTTGACCACACTGTAGATCTTATTTACAAACCAGAAGCAGGCGAAGAAGCCAATTGTACCTGAGAAGAAAAGATAGTTCACAGGAATGATTTGATACATGTTATTATTACAAAAGAAAAAAAGTAACAAAAACCAAGCAACCACACTGACAAACTTAAAAACACCAGGCTGGGACTAGCTGTCTTTGGGACAAATATAAGTAAAAAACTAAATATATATATACACATAATTATGTGTAAGTAATGTAATTCAGCAGCACAAACACAGAAAATAACCAAAGTGTCAAATTGTACAACTGGCTTGCTGTCGACAAAAAAAAAAAAAATTCCATCCTCTAAAAGCTTGAAAGATAACTTTTGACAGGGTTGGGACTGCAATTCATTTTGTCAAGGAGAGAATATCCCACCACAATGTTGAGAAGCCGGATTGGTCAAAATCCTGGATCAATTTACGAGGGTATAAAAGTCCTATCTGACTGCTCAATGGGGGTCACACAGCCCAATCCTGAATTAAGTTGTGATCAAAGTTGGGACGAGGTGAAAAAGACAGACAAGAAAAATAAAAACTTTAAAGATGGGGAATGAGAGAGATTTAGGATTATTTAGACCAAAACTGGAAGCAAGGAGGGAAACTGATCATCTTTTCCCTGAATCCTTGGATTATTTCTTGGTGATAATCTTTTGACATCTCGTCCCCTTGCTACTTACAGCTCTGCCTTAAGATAGTGTCAAGCAGTGCTGCAGTGACGAGCAGGGCTACAGGCTAACTTTTATCTGGCCTAATGACAGCATAACACCAGGGGAAGAAAAAAAAATGCAAATGTACATACAGTCAAACTGACCTAAATGAGTCTGCACAACTTGATCTGACCAAGAGGGACTTTGGACATTCTAGTCTCGTGTGCTTCTGTACTGCAGGTATATAAAGATAAAAGTTGCACAATAGTGTGTACTGCTTCCTGGTGTCTCATTTCATAGAAACAGGATGGAGGTCCTGATTTTTCACAATTCACTGAGCAAAGCAAACAATGCCATTCACACCTACAAGCTAAACACCTTTTTCTGCCTCACATACAGTAGCTCTTGGAGCTTCTTCTGCGATCATAAAGGATTAAAACTGCAGTTAAACAATTTTATTACAAAAATGGATTAAATGTTTATAGATGATCATTCGTGATTTTATTTAACCAAACCGAGCTCACCAATAACAGCGGCTGATCACAGTCTAATTGCAATGTGTCCAGACAAGCAGGAAATCACTGTGGCTCCTTTAAGAGCTCACACATCCTTAACTCAAAGCCTCACCTGTGAAGAGGAAGAAGATGAGGACCATAATCATAGTGTATCCAAAGTAGAGGATGGTGCTGGCAGCTCCGATGATTTGCAACTTCGAGAAGAAGTAATGCACAGCATAAATAAACAGGTAGACCGCTGTGAAGCCACTGGTCAGGAAGGAACGCCACCACCAGTGGTAGTCCTGGACACACATTACAAAAGATGACATGTTAGGATCCAGCAATGAGAATTTGTCAACTGAATTTTGGAGCAGATGGAAAATTCAGAAATTAAAAACCACAATGACAAAAAGAATATGTTCATTAACATTCAGAGCAGTAGGATCAAAAATAAGGGCACAGCAAATATTTGTAAATCTTTTGTTTTTCCCCTCACAAGGAATAAAATATTTTGTGTTAATTATTGTATCGGCTATTAACTGTGCATTTATATTAGAGTTGAAGTAATTCATTTTTACAGACTCAAGTTTGATAAATGAGACTAAATTCTCTGAAGATTCAGGTACCTCAGCACATAGGTGGAAGTAGCAGAGCAGAATTGTGGCCTCAGAGCAGGTGATGAGTAGAATAATGAAAACCAGGAACAGGAACCCAAACATGTAATACATCTGATGAGACCTGAAAGATGAAAGGCAACATGTGGCAAAGAACCAAACTCCTCATTGCTGTAAAGAGCGAACGTTGTTCAAACCAGGAACCACAGACTGTTCTGGACAGACGGTCGTCCTGTATTCTCACCAAATGCTGTTGAGAATGAAGAAAAGCTGAATGAAGATGCATCCAAAGGGCAGGATACCACCCATCACTATGCCGGGAATAGGCTTTGTAAAGAATGACTGCTCAGGAATTTGACGGGGGATTTGGTTTGTTCGCACTGGTTGCTCAATTGCCTGCGTAGGAGCAGAAGGTGAGAACAGATGGTTACAAACTCTCACACACACGTCTACAATCCATCATTTCAGGATGGACAATTGAATAAACTTGGAGGCTTAACTCACAGCCTTCTTGAATCCAAAGTAGGCACCAATGAAGGTGAGGGGCACAGAGATTCCAAACCACAGAGCCAAAATGGCCACCAGAGTGCCAAAGGGGATTGCTGCTGAGGACCCCTCCACCCAAAGGATCAGGTTCATCAGGAAGAAGTCTGCAAACACAATGCTAGAGAAGAGAGGTGGACAAAGGACAATGACACAAAGAAAGATAATAAAGGTGAGGTGGATATGTGCAAGGCTAAATAAGGGCATATATATGCAACATGTCACTCCAGGGCAGAACCTATGGAGTCAGAACAGTGACTGTAACATTTGGCGTCAAAAATAAGATTTGGCTTTGAAAACAAAACCGGTGCTGTCAAGTCTTTTTATTTTATTTTATTTTTTTCAATGTCAGTTTTTCAGTTTCAACTTTCTGTTACTGGTTTGGCGTCTCTTCAGTGTCCCAAACCAGCCGTCCGCTCAGAAGCCTCAGTGACATGAAGTAAAAAATCGGAACATTGTAATTGAAAAAAAAATCAGAATGCAAAAAATATCATGTTCAGGTTTTGTTTTTAAAGCCAAATTTTCTTTTCGATGCCAAATGTTACGGTCACTGTTCTGATTCCATAAGAACCGAAGTAGAAAGATTAGGCAAATGAACAAATGCTAGGCAAATGCAGCAAGTGAACTTACCCTGGGCACAAAAGTGCCGTCAGCAAGACGTTTGTCTTCCACTTTTCACCTCCAAAAGCTGAGAACAGAAACAAAGATGGATGAGGACATCATGATGTCTTGACTTCAATGAAATTGTGCCACAAAGTTGTCACTTACTTTTGTAAAGGCGTGCAGACACATAGCCAGCAGGCGTACCCAGCAGAACCCAGAGTACCACAGCGCATGTCATGAGAGCCCCTCTGTTGGCCGGGGACAGGAAACCCAGACAGGCCAGGACTACAGGAGACAAACAGTCATCAGTGCACTAATTCAGGCATACCAGCACCACTGCAAATAAAGAACTGCAATATCAACACAAAGACATTCTTTAATGCTAAATTGTTCTACTGCCTCGCTGGATGTTGGGATATCCGTTACCATGACAGCAAAACAAAACTCTGCTAAGCAAATGTAGGTTTTGGGAGAGAACAAACGGAGCTTTAACTTGCATTGTTCCACATAATGTTGGTATTTTAATTGAGTTTTCAAAAGCACTTTAATGTACTTAACGGACCGATATGGTTTGCCTTTTGGTTACACAACAAGGCAGCCTGTTAGTAATACTGACTGCAACAATATATAAACTGCTGTTACACTGGACACTGGTGTCACTTCTTGATGTATTATATATGGTAAACACACAGGAAAAGTAAAACAAATGATAGAAGTTAATAAGAATGACACTATATATACACACATACAGATACATTTATAATATCCAGCCTGGTGTAAAATAGTCCTTACAGAGTGTGATGAAGGTCATGATAAAGATCTGGGTTCCTTGTCCGAGGAACACGGACAGCAACATGCCTTTCCTGGGCGGACGGAATACATCCCCGTGCACCTGCTTCCACCCCGACTCCTCCTGTGCATCCTCCTGGGAATAGAGTTAAGCAGCAATACAGCTGTCACAATCAAGGAAATACACATTTGCAAACAATAAAAGTAAAAAAAAAAAAAAAAAAAAAAGGTTAACCAACCACCAAGCAGTAAAGATTACCTCACAACCTGACACCTGCTATCACAGCAAAATAAGGTGAAGACTGAGAACAATAGCTTTACCAAAAGCTGTAAAATTTGGTGTGGAAAGTATAAACCCTGTTCTTGAAACTTGCACATTACAAAATATCCACACCACATTTTACGTTCTGTTGTAATGTTTGCCGCAATCACACACCCAAACACTTGATTTAATATTTAATTAAAATGTCTTTCTATAAGCTTACATAGAGTAGAGAGGATTTGTCCTTGGTTGTTGGAAGCTTTATCAAGTCTGCCTGTAAAATGTAACAAAATGTGTATTTACGGGTACTGTGCATCCAGTTAGCTGGGTGGTATTTCACACCGCAGAATTAAAGCATTAGCCATGTAAGCGTGGTCAAGACGAGCCGTTAACACTCCGTTACTGCCAGACCAAAACCTCAATATATTTATATATTTGGGAATTACAAATTTCAGCTAAAATCTAATCATGTCATTATCCACGGTGATGAAATAAGAAAATGTACAATCACAGACAGTAAGTGACCTTTTACATCCCAATAACATAACCTGGATAATGTGTGGTCACTGAGCTAAAAACACGCAGCTCTTCAAAGTTCCCAGAAAGCTGTTGGCTTGGAAATATGAGGCTTTGACCGAAATGGTACCAGCTGCTTTGACTTGGCTACTTAGTTTATTTGCATATTGGCAACAGCCTTGCAACACAAATAAAACAAAAACGAAAGAGATTCAACCTGTATCCTTAAGAGTAATGGTGCAACGGATCACATTTGACCTGCACGGGTCTCCCCCCCACGGTTCGGCACGCATGCAAACCGCAGATTAATTGCAAATGTACTTGTTAAATAACAATTCCCTAAATCTCCATGCAGAGTTGCAGTGAAAAGATACATGACAGATTGAGGGCTGTGTTTTATTCTGAAGCGCTGAGGGTAGATTTGATTATTTAAAAATATTGTTGGTTTCTTTTCACGTGAACGGGGCATGTTGAATGCCAACAAAATCAGGGAAACCATGGCTAGCAGAGGAAAGGATGAGCATCAGCGGCCTCCCGCATCATTTAAATCCCAGGTATGGTTACATTTTGGCCTCCCAGTTAAATATCTTGACAGGAAAAGGGTGGTGGACAAAACTGTAAAAGTATGTAGACATTGTGCGACGATAAAACCGTACGATAATTTGAAAAAGACATCACCCTGGTGTGTCAATGACGGGAGCTTCTTTAAGTTATTTAATAAATAATACATGGAAAACAAAGTTTTTTGTCTGACTTCTTTTTTTCTTTGAAATGAAGCATGATTCGTGACTCCAATCTGTGAGTCAGTCCGAACCGTCAGTTTTGAGATCCATTACACCACTACTTAATAGTAGAATATGTTTTGGGTTTTATTTCTAACAACTGCATCTTCCAAGAAATCTTCACTTGTATGCTAGTGCTTCATATGCACATCTGGATCAGCTCCAACTGAAAAAGAACAGTGCCTTTACCTGGTCCACCTGGTTGTATCTGGCAATGTCTTTGTGCAGGGTTCTCAGCATGATCATGGCAACCATGCCAGACAGGAAGAGGACAATGACCAAAGAGTTCATGATGCTGGAAAAACACACAAGACATACCACAGCATCAACTAACAGGTATCAAGACAACGGGAGGTTTAGGGACAGAGTGGTGCACAATGCGAAAAATGTATTCGTACCTAAACCACTGGATGTTTGTGTGCGGCATGGAGACCAGGATGTAGTCCCACCTAGAGGCCCACTTGATAGAATTGTTTTCCTGTAAAAGGAAGAAAAAGTTTAGCAAAAAAAATAAATCACAAAATATTATGCATCTCATTTTCACGATACATAGAAATAGTTACTTATGAATTGTTATTTAATACAATTGGTCATGAAGTTTGGAGGCCTACCTCAAATGTGACTGAGTAGGTGTAAATTATAGACACATCATTATTAAACTCCCCAGGGACCTCCATTGGGCTACCTCCTTCGCAAATTGGGGATTTCATATCCACATTTTTGATACTGTTGCACACAAAAACACACAGAATATTTCATGTCAGATTAATAATGAATCTGGCATTGGTTTTGGATTTTGAGTTTTCATTCAGTCTACCACTAACTACGATTACCTCTTTGGCTCCAGAGTGGCAGCGACCAGCCGAGCCCCTGTCCATCCCTCTGATGCTCCGTTGTGGTATGTGATCCTGATGTCCACGTGGTTGAAGACGTAAAATGTGTTCTTCTTGTTGAACTCAGACTGAAAATAAACAAAACAATTATTGTTCAATATCAGGTACTCAGATTGCTCAGGGTAAGATTTATTAACAAACGTCCATGTTTTGGAGTATCTTGTACAGTGCAGTGTAATTGTCTAATTCAGTCTTTCCCACTTATATCAGGTAAAATGCTTTGATATGTGAATTCACGGACTGGTTGTTATATCCAAAAACTACGTGTTAGTGTGTGTGTGCGTGCGTGCCTAATGTGGTGGTGACACTGTGATTTTTAATGATAATATCCTCTGTCATCTACCTCTCTGCCTCGGCCAAAGCATTCATGGTTAGATGTGTTATTTATTATAGTTTATTTATGTAGATGTTATAGAAATGTATGATGTATTTCTGTAAGTTTGGGTCCTGGGGAGAATCCAAATTTCTCTTTTGGGTCTCGAGCTGAAAAAGTTTGGGACTCCCTGGTTTAATTGAAATAATTTTATAACATGACTTCCAACTTCACTATTCTGTCCTGACCCATTAATTCAGATTTTGTGATCTAATATGTTTGGTTACATTAATGACTTTGCTTCAATAATTACATGAAAGATTGTTATCTGTAGGTATAAGTGACAGTTGTAAATTAAACACCACTTTTGTATTTTAACACAAGAATCCTATATGCTCTATAAACTAAATCAC
>JAVQJD010041982.1:0-22683 GCA_036023655.1 Nannoperca australis
TGATCAAAGATAACTCCAAGATTCCTTACAGTGTCGCTGGAGGCCAGTGCAATGCCATCTAGAGAAACTATATCTTTAGATAGTTTGTTTCGGAGGTGTTCGGGGCCAAGCACAATAGTCTGTCCAGCGTGAGATAAGAACGCGTCTTAAAGCCTAATTTAATCTTTTTGTGCTCTTTTCCCTGTTCTCTTGTTTGTTGCAGCCTGCTGGTGTGCTGATATGGCATTTGATTTAAAACGTGTGTTTTTGTGAGTAACAGTAAATTAAATCATATAGAAAACTGCATTAAAAAAGTCATCAGGTGACATTTTGGAGCATTTTGGATCTGCTGATGAAGATCATGTCATATGATCAAAAGCTCCAGGACAGGTGGTGATGGCTGCTGTTTTCATTTGAACAACGAAATACATCTTCCAGAGTTAGTGCTACAAATAATGTCAGTTGGTGAATATACATATATACTAACGAGCGTTTTAATCACAGTAAAATAAGTCATACCTGATAGCCAATCGTTTTTGAGCGGCACCACTCCAGGAGAATCTGTTTGATGCCGCTGGCACTGGACACCCCAAAGCTCTGAGAGCGCTTCAGTTTAGGCTTGGAGTCCTTCGGTCTGTTTAGGAGAAACGCACCTCACTGTTTGACAACTTGTCACTGATATCTGGGACGGAAGATATGACATTAGAAACACACTGACTTTGTAGGCTCCGAGTTCATCCTCTCAAAGAGGGCCCGTTTGGCCTGAGCCCCATTGGAGCGTGGAAGCGTTTGAGATTTCATCACATCCTGCTTAAACTCCACCCCCCCGGCCTTGTTCGCTTTCCTGCGGAGAAGATACAGTTACATTTGGACTGAAGCTGCCAATGGATGGCTGTAAAGGGACAAAACGTCACATCTATCTAACAGTAAGTTACCAAGACGTGTTCACGGTCGGGACTTACTTGTCCAAGTTAGGAGAGAAACCAGATTTTATGATTGATTTGGAGGGTAGTAATTTTTCTGCAGAAACACAGAGAGAAAGTGAAGTGGATTAATATGAGACAAAAACAAACTGCTGTGTATAGACTTTTAAATGTTCCTTACAGGCCTAATGAGGGTTTACTATATTGTACCTGCAGGCTGAGGGAAGCTCACGCTTCTCTTTAGGCTGGGACTGGGTGTCTTAAGAATTGGTACTGAATTGATGGGGTGAGACAGAAAAACAAGGGTAAAAGTATCAAAAATATATGTGACAAAATATGTAACATCAGGTGAGGAGGAAGGGAGACACTGAGAACAAAGGATTACCCATGAGCTTTACTGTATCCCGGGTTGAACTCACCTCTCTTAAAGGGGTACTCCCCAGGTCTCACGGCAGATTCCTGTGATGCTGACAGACTCGGGGACTGAGGTGTTATAGCAGACGATGAAGACTCTGTGTTGGCCGGGGTCAAGGCCGAGAGAGCCAAGTGGGGCTTGGGTTCAGTGACGTCTAACGAAGGGAGAAATAAAGCACATTTTAAACTCCATTTACTGATCCACGTGTGTATCTTTCAGACATCCGAACACATCAAAACACACCCGTACTGCAGCAGCGCACTCACCGCGTCGAAATGGATATTCGCCTGGTTTAATCGTCTGGGATTCTGGTGTTGCAGGGTTCGGTGCAGAAGCAGGACTCTGGTCAGATTTGGATGCAGCGGAAGTCTCAGAGCTGCTTTTGGACACAGCTGTGAGAGGAAGCTGCTCCTGGGACACCTGGGGCACCTGGGACCCCAGCTCCCTGGCTCCGGATGTACCTGCACAGGTGAAGATGGAACAGAATAATAACCAGAAGAAATGAGAGTGACAATAAAAACATCAAATGAAAAATGTTCTCAAGAAAACGCATGTGTGCTGGCAGCTGAAATGCAGCGTATGCACTGAAAGCAGTGGAAATGTCCGTTGAGTAGTTCTTTACTAACGTGCAGATACTTTTTCAACACAATGCTACGTTCACAGGAGAGCCAGGGACCCCACCTCTTAGAAAATAGTCCCCTGTCGGAGCTTCTGCTTTAGGCACCGACGCCGGACTCTGGGCGGGTTCGGTAGCAATCAGACCGTCTGCTGGACTGGGTTTGGTTGCCATGGCAGTGACGGGAAGATGGGGCTGGGGTTCATCGGCATCTGAAGAAAGAGTGGAGTCGAAATGGACCGGATGGTTAAAAGAGATTTCCAGGAGCAGAGTCGGTGTCACAACAACGTCAACAGGTTTTCCGCTCACCACATTCAGCAGGAGCTGCTTTGTGCTCTGAGGCCGGAGACTGAGGAACAGCTGGAGCCTCGGAGCTGGCTTTCATCACTGCAGTGAGGGCATGACGGGGTTTGGTCAGAAGACCTGGTTCTTCCTGGTCTGGAAGACCAAAAACAAATCAACTGAATACATTCATTCAATCAACAGCATTTACAAAAAGATGATTGACAGTGATGGCGGTAGATTTCTCAGCATTACGGCTCAACAATCATTCGATTTTCATTCATCAGTGTTCATTTAACTCTGCAGTTTTAATGATACAATAAACAAATCCAAGACGAATGAACGCACAATAATTGTAATGACATGTAATTAATAATGTAATAAAAGAAAACACAGCACTGATGTAACCGTTTGATCAACTAGAGCTTTTTCATTTTAAAGTAGTATTTTTGATATTATATGATGATTGGCCAACTACTACTGACCGTGAATCAAAACCCTGGCGGACAACATTATTGATACAAATTTATAGTAAAATCGATCAACACAGGTCTGCCCTTTTGGAAACCCTTGAATTGATTCTGATGTGAGGTTTTGATCACATCTTTAAGTTTAATTCAGATGTATTTTATGATGTCCTTTTACAATCTGTAGCTGCATCTGTCATTCACACTTGACTAAAACCCACATGTGTGAACAGGACTCAGCTGACCGGGCGCGCTGGGGGTTTCCCCGGTGGACTGAAGCGAGGAGGTCGTGGCTGAAGGCTCCGGGTTTGGTTTTGTGATGGCGGTGAGAGACCGGTGCGACTGGGGAACAGCTGCATCAGAGTCCACTGATGAGCCTTCTGAGGAGACGCAACCAGACATTAACCCAAGGTGAAGTCAGCTCGTCGGCTTACCTGTGCACCACTTCTCAGACCATCTGCCTACCTTGGTTTCCATTCTCTTGTGCAGCTGTGGAGACATTTCTCTCCCCTCTCGCATCAGTGCCCTGTTCAATAAAGACAAAACAAAGCGATTCTAATATTTAGTGTCTTTTCAGGAATAAAGATATGACCTCCACAAACTGGTGGGGTCACTCGTAGCCTCAAAGCAACACGAGTTAGTGGAGGACTGAAGCCCAGTCACACAATATTCCTGGCAACGTTTTAGTCATTTGAATTAGAGTCAATTCGAGGCAAATCATTGATCCATGGGACGTGGTTTCCTCCTCCACAATGCTCTGTGTGTCAGCTCTAATGGCTGCTATGCTCAACATTTAAAGAGGGGGGTATTGTGGGGAAATAACAGTTTAGTTAAATGTATTGATTAAAGTGCTTTAATGGTGACTTTAGACAATAGAGTTACAAGAGTTACTCTTTGAGTTACTCAGAAAGTTACTCCTTATCTGCTTTCAACTTTCTGATGAAACTGCTCAAGAAGAACAAATATCTCTGAACTGCTCCGCGGGATTGTTTTCTAACTAGTTCAACTGCCTGTTCAGTGCGGGCATCCAGGAATGTCCAGCTTTGCTTGAATACCCGTGAATATGGCTGAAGCAGCACTAAAGTAACAGAGGGAGGTGATGGGAGGGGGGCTGATAATCTCCACAAAAGAAGAAGAATCGCAACAAAATAAAACTTAAGAATTGTGCAAGGCATCCTCTTTCCTTTGCTAGCCATGCTCTCTGGGAGGAAAGGGACTCATGTAGGACGTGCAGCAAACTGTGTCTGTTGATTTGTTCTTTTACCTCAGCAACATCACTCCCTGGGTTTTTCACTCTGCAACAGTGATTTGCTCACAAGAAACAAAGATGCTGCTTTCGTCTGTCAGACTGCGGCATGCTGTGGAGCTAAAATTAATTTCAGGCCCTTTATCCTCCACAGTAAATCTGTCCCTGTGTGTGAGTGCTGCTCACTTCAGCTGTTAACAGCTGAAAACATCTCCTTCACTGACAGCTGTGGCCAACAAACCCATGTACCCACTGAGAGGCTATTTTAGATTTTGCAATCAGCCACTTTGCAAGAGTTTCCGCTCCCCTCTTCTTACATCCCAATATAGCCCCAAATGGATGCTTTGGAAATCAGGGAGTTAGTCTGAGCAGTTCAAACTGTGCCTAAGTATATCAGCCTGAAGCTCTGGCCTGTATTTGCCCCTGCCCACCCCCCCCACCCTCAAGCCTTTTGCTTTCCAGAGACACGCAGTGGTCTGGCAGCTACGCAATAAAGCCATTTCAGCCAGTCTGTCAGCTCGTCGTCAGGAGGGATATTAGCACCCCAGTGATCTGTGGGCTCCACGGTAGCTCCAGTAGGATCTCACACTCTGACTCTGTCTGACCCCGTTAATCCCTTCAGCCTCTCGCTGGGTTTACCCCCGTATCACTTTGGTTCACTCTTAGAAACCTGCAACGAGACGCTGGTTGGAGACGGACGGCACGATCCTGGGCGGTAAAACCACAGTCAAAGAAAACAGAACCTGTTTCACATTGTTGCACATTTCATACATTTTACCAGATTTTATTAATTCCCAAACCCCGTGACAAACCCTCACAGAGAGTCCAACTCCATGGAGCATTTTAGCTTCTTTCAGCTAATTGTTTAGGTTTTATGGTGCACAACCATGCCTTTAACCTTACTACTCTCATCTGGCTCGTTTTTATGGCTGTTTTCAGCCAAAAAGCTCAGGAACCCACTGTGTGCTGCCTGTCCAGCTCCAAATGGCAGACAGACAAAGTTAGCAACTAGTTGCTGAGCTAGCTAGCTATCTAAAGAGCTAGATATCCCTCAGGAGTTGGTGAAGTTAAAGAAGAGTGTATTTTGGACTTTGATGATTCAGGTGGTCAAAAACACAAATGCTAATGTTGCTTTGTGGCTAACTGTCAGCTAACATGTTCACCAAAACAACTTTACATGGTGAAAGAAGTAGAACTTTCTGGAGCTTTCTCTTCGGGTACTTGGCATTAGCTTCCCCCCGCCTCCCAATTTAGGCTTTATCATGGCTAGCTGCAAGGAACTAGATGAACTCAACATATTTTAAATATACAGAGAGAAGATGGTGTCAAATTTGAAAATGATGGAGCTGAGTATTAACTGGTGGATCAGAGGGCTATCTTGGTCGCGGGGGGTTGAACTGTGGTACGTCAGAGTCAGGGGCTGACGGGTGGGAAAAGACCAGGTGACTTCAGTGGGGAGGAATGTGGGCAGGGTTTGCGTTTTGACAGGACAGCTGGTTGTCCGTCTCAGGGTGTGGACTCTCGGTATTACTGACTGGGACGTAGGCGCAAATCAACTTTCCATTAGGAGATCTGAGACTTGGATTGGCCGGGAATCAGGATTCCTGAGCGATTAGGGGACCGATATTTATTTTTAAACCTGTCTTCAGAGTGTGGGTGTGAGTTACATCATAAAAATGCAACACAATACGTGTACTAGTCCACTACATCCCTGACTGTAGCTCTGAGCTCACATCCAAACATGTTAGGACTTTATTAACTAAGCAGACATTGATAATGACCTGATCATTTACATTTGCATTCCTCGTATCTGTACCATTTATGTGTTTAATGTGAGCAAGGAAGTGATGCAGAGCATGCAGAGGCACCAAAGAGCTGCAGCTTAGTCCCAAAATACATGTGCCCTTTGGAGGACCTGCTGTTACAAAAGTGGGTCATGTGCAGACGGGTGGCGGGGAAGGGTCTAAGTGTGTAAGCATGTGCGTGTGCTGGTTGTTTTTAAATCCATTTGGGCCAATGTAAGGATATAATGTAATGGTATAGTAATGGTTAATAATGCGAGATGTTATTATAATCGGCAACTGAAAATAATGATATTATAATGTGTAATAAAACTCATGGCAGGTGCTACAGATAGATGTCTGCAGAGTCAGAGGAGTCAAATTCTGTTTGGGACTTGTCGACACAACATGGAGGCTTTAATACATAGAAATCACAAGTATGTCTGGTTATTGGAAGGGATTGTTTCTACACACATGAAAAATATCAGTTTTCTTTGCACTACCAGGGATATATTCAAGCGACAAGTTAGTATGTGCAAGTCAACCGCCCCCCACAGCTGAGACCAGGTGCATTTGTTTTTGGTCACCAGGCCCAATTGTTATTGGGTCACAGCTTTATGAAACCGTGCATCTGTAGAAAAACAGAAGTACTCACGTTAATTTCAGCATGTCTCTTTGCTCTCCATGGAGGAGGGGCTGGGGTGTTGCTGGGGGCAGCTGCAGCATGGCTCGATCGTCCACTTGACCCTGAGGGTTCAGAGGTTGTGGAAGTGGACTGACTTGACCGGCTGTTCTCTGATCTTGCAGAGTTGACCAGACCTCTCTGGTCTTCCTGGGTCTTGGGCTGTATGAGTGCATGTCCGTTCTCTAAACTGATCTCCACGTCCTTCCTCTTCACTTCAGCAGGACCCCTCTCGGTCTTTCCCCCGGCCAGACCCTCCACCAAGCGGCTGAGGGCCTCCAGCTTCGCCCTGAGCTGCAGGTTCTCCTCCTGCAGTATGGTCACCGCCCCGGCCAACGGTCCGTTGGAGATGCACAACTCCTCGATCCTGTGCTCTATGCGCTGTTTGAATGCACTTACGTCCACGTGCACCTCCCTTATGGCAGCTTGCAAGGTGGCCCTGAACTGAACCAGAGCCTCGCTTACCATTGCCTCCTTAACACCTTGTGTGGCTTCCATGGCTTCCTCAGTGACGCCCTCAAGATTCAAGTCAGATGAGTAGTTTAAAGGTTGGTTTGCTGCTCAGAAACAAAACCTTGTATCTTTCTTGACTTCTTTTCAGTTCGTTCTCTGATTCACGTCCTTAAAATGACCAAACTCTACTTTTTCCTTCCTTCTGTAAAACCTTCAAAGGTATCTGAGTTGTTCCATGCCAGGATGAAGATGCAAACGGGTTTCAAAGGACAATCGGGGTTGCAGGAAGACTCCTTCCTGGGCTGCAACTTGTTAAAGTCCCATCAAGCTCCATGGGGGTCTTCTCTCAATGTGCGTATACTCTTACTCTCTCCTGTCATCTGGTCAAAGTAAGAGCCGTTGTTATTTATAAGCCATGGAAAACTCATGCACAATGTCATCTTGGGAAAAGGGATGACGTACTGCGCGGGCAGATCGGGTTCCCAGTGCATGCAGGAGCTGAGGAGCGATCAAACTAACCTTTCCAAGGGATCCAGTCGAAGTGGCGGACAGTTGTGTTGGTCTTTGGATGTGCATCTACTGTGTGTTTCCTAGATGTCCACCCCTGCTGCCCCAGCCCAGTGTGATGTCCGAGCTATCTGCGTCTCCTGAGCTTGGGAGCAACAGGTTCGCCTCTGTATTCTGGGACATAAAGGGGGGCGGGAGAAGATCAAATTGGGAGGAGGGGCCAGGATTATTCTAGTGTTTTTGGTGCTCCTTGCTGCTGGTAAAACTGTGGAACTACATGAGAGCGACTGCAGGTTCCAGGGGGTCGATTTCAGGATGTTCTTTAGTGAGAGGAAGACCTCTTTAATTCTCAAAGGGACTTCAGCAGGAGGAAGACCAGATCAGGAACAAGGGAGAAAAGATCATATTTTATTTGTTCTAAGCTTTTATATATATTATTTTATATTAAAGACACATCAAGGCTCTAATGTTAGGTTCTGTAATTGAAGATTTTCAATTTGCACACAACCAGTGTGTGAGATACTGACATAACTAAACTTATAGCTTAGATGGTATTAAACTAACTCAGATTAAGCACATTTAAAAAGGTTTGACAACATGTCACATTAACAGTAAACTGATGAACGCACTAGTAAGTTAGTAGTTAGTAAAAGGCTAACTTTAAATATCTTTGTGGAGTCTGAATGTTAAATCAAAACAAAACCACAGGTTTTCTGTGTTTGTAGTGCATTTCTTATGTACTGTCAAATTGAACTGCAACATATTATCTTAAATTTCTTCTGTTTTTGTCCATTTGAATGATTTCCTAAATTGCAGAGCGCTGAGATCTCAAAATACCAGAAAATAGTTGTTTTCCTGCATTGAAGCTCTCCTTCCTTTTGGTATCTTGTCATGGTGGCAATCAGAATAAGTAGACACAGAAAATGGATGGATGTATGAACCAATAGCAGTACTTACTGAAGAGGACCGCAACCTTTAACACGATGCCAGCTTAAGCCAGCAGTGCCTCTGGGTGGCCATGACTTCACATTACAGTTGAAAGGCCTGAACCTTTGACCAAGCGTAGACACTGTACGTCGTATTAATGTACCCACTACATTAAAAAAAGAGGAAATGCAAAGTATGCGAGAAGAAAATGTAGATCATCTTTATTTAAAGCAGACAGATTATGAAAGTGGTCTCAGGCTTGTTCTTCTATAAATTCCCAGTTAATTCCCTCATGAAGGCCCTCTGGATTTTATCCCGTCTCTGTGCGTCTATGAAAATACTGTTTTTACACCTTGTCACACCACATACATGAGATTTTGTCTCACCACTGTAGGGCATTGTTTCCACATTGGTGAATATAAATACGGAACTTAAAATCCAGATTAGCACATGCCGTGATATTTTGCAGAAGAGCATGCATGCAGTGATGGAGGGAATATAATGCTCAGAGCTGTCCATTAGAGGCGGTGATCATTTATTTCAGTCAGGGGCTTCGTACGTAATAAACCTAATGACCACTCAACAGTTTACTCAACAGGGAGCAGTGAACAGAGGTTTCAGACACTTCCTGTTTACCATCATTGTAATTCACTGTAATTTCTTTGCATTAATAATATTAGAAGTGTTGCATTGTGGGATTGTGTATATATATATATATATATATATATATTCCTTCCTCAATCTGTTTGATAATGACTGTGCTTTGTTTTCCTTTGACGACCAAAGACTCTGCCTCGGATATTTGACCACGGCCGGCCTCTCTTTCGGCTTTTGCCTCGTAGCTAATAAGCTCACTCATGCTGCTGAGTTTCTCCGCTGCCTGACAGAGTGAGGGTGAGACGGACGAAGATGCAGCTCGAAGGCTGTTGTAAGTTGACTTTCAGAGATGACAACTCATCGTGAAGAAAGGAATAGTTCCACAAAACTTGCTTTAACATGTTATTTTGACCGTCTTTATGACTACTGAGATAATCGATTGGGACAAAACAAATCAACCCCCCCTCCTAAACATGAAAACTGGCCACCATGAACACAACGTCAGGCTAAATGAAAGTGAAACATGAATATTTAATGTTTTAGAGAAATACTTAAAGTTTTGAAGTCAAGTTTTCAGGGGCTTTAAAATAAAAGCGGAGTGAAAACTGTCTTCTGATAGATGTGGATGGAGTGCAGACACACTACACGACAAGGAAAACAAAACAGACGTGTTCAAAAATGTCTATCAAATCAAATTTATTGAATTTTAAAGGGGTGCTCTGAATTCACAAGTTGCAGCTACAGTACATGACTTTTTTCTTTTATTTTTTTTTTACATCAATAATTTTTAAGCTATTTCGTAAAACATCCAATCTCTTCAGATAGGAAATTTCCTCAAAAAAGGTCACGCTACAAAAAAGGACAGATGCATCAAATCTGATATATATGTATGAAAAATTAGAATGCTATCAAAAATAATGTGGGGCAGGAAGTGTTAAAGGTTGTGAAGGTGCTGCATTTAGGTCAGTTACACACCCATGGCGGGACAGTGAGTGATATGGACAGCAGGTCAAAATCCAAATCTCCAAAACATACACATCCACCAAACTGACAGGCGAAAGGTCTAAAACAGAAACACAGCAAACAAACTCATGACTACAACATTATCTATTCTTTAAAAGGGTTTCAACCTTAAATGATGCAGAGCCATAAAAAAACTAAACATTATGGGATTTGCTTGATAATTTGAAAATATAGATTAAATGCAACAAAATATGAAATACTACAAAATATCAATATAAAGGCCTTAACTTTAACAGAATCAACAGAATCTTATTCTCTTTCTAGCAGTGAATGCATAGCGATTTGTTTCAAATAGCGTCAAACAGTTAAAATATGAATGATTATAGAAACGAGACTTCTTGATGATTTGTGAACACAAAAGGACAGTAATGAAACTAGTTCTCCTTCATGATGATGATGATGATGATGATGATGATGATGATGATGAACGTGATAAATACAGCCACAACCTGTAAACACTGCCTGCCAATGTAGCTCTTTCATACCAAGTGTTTTTGTGGGTATCACAAATAGATTTTTTTGTATTTTATTTTTTTTACAAGGCACTGGAGACCAAAATCTGGTTCACTGTCCACAGATCAAAATCAGTCCCAGTTTTTTGCAGCGCTTAAAATCCGAGCTCATCTGCAATCGGTACGCTTCAAAGTCATTTTTGTGCAGTTCGTCAGCCTAATTCCACTTTCACATCATATCAGAAGAAACCAAACAACAGGCTATCGATGCTACATGTTTAAAGACGTCACTCTAGATTTTACAAGTAGAGCTGACTGTAAATGTGATTATAACTGAAATGATTAACTAATGATTTGTGTATTTTCTGCTGTTTGAAACATTCTGCAATTGACACCAATCGGGTGACGACAAACCCTTCAACAAATGACATGCTCCACTACCGCTAATGCCAGGATCCGACTACACGATATTTACACCCTTTCAAATGGTCACTGTGTCAGATTATTGCCAGGAAACATGGCACAAAACCACACTACTGACCAATCACAGCTTGCCATGCAAACACGACGGTAAAGGAAGTGCCAGGGACCGACTTCACTCTTCCACCTGACGGCACCCACAAAATCCATTACGTCAAATTCATTCGCTGCTTTGACTTTGCATGGAGGAGTGAGCTGTGCTTCTATGGGTCGCCATCGCGGCTGTTAAAGTTGTCAAACTAGGCGAGAGGGCAAAAAATTAAAATAAAGATTACATGCTAGTCTTTTAGTCGGTACATCGTGAGGCGTCCCAAGAGCGATTGTCGGGCTGATATTGCGTAGTCTGATCCCGGCATAAAATGATGTCAGAGTTACTCTCCAGACACCAGCTCTTATTTACATCCAACAGGACATGAACGTGGCATTACACCACAATTTTAAAAACCCATTCGAGCTTAAAAGCCTTCATTCAGCCTCGACCAAAATCCACTGGTACCGACTGCTAACCACCCTCCCGCAGCCCAAATCCTGCACCTCCTGGGAAAAGGGGACCAACCCTGAACTGAAGTGACTACATAGCAGCAAAATTATACAAAATGTGTCATGAGGGCAGAAGAGATCCCACATGAAAGTTATAATTCCCATGAACATCTCAACAATCCACAGAAACTCCAAACACGAGTACGACCTAAATGAGCTTCATACTGCTTAGCGTATCAGTTTGTTATTTTTGGACTTAAGATGTGTCTTTGTCAGCTTAACATTTAAACGATGGGAACATAGACACCAAAATCTGCCAATCTGGTTGTTATTTACAGCACCTCTAATGTATGTCATTTACCCTACGCACAGACTAGCAGATACCCATTTAGTTTAGGATCACAGGAACGTGTTTAATCTTTTATAAAATGCTGAATCAAGAACTTTTTATTTTATTTTATTTTTTAGAGGAACAAACTGGAACAAAAGATCGCTCCAGCAGATGTAGTGTAGGCCTATGCTGAAGTTTTAGCATGGGCTTATCACTTAACAGTGTTTGATATTAAGTGTTAGCACGGTGTTTGCAAGTGATAGCATGAAGTCTGCAACCACTAAACATGTAGTTCTATGTCCTGAAGTATTAGCATGGAGTGCACTCACTCATATTAGCAAGATGCCGACCATTGCGCTAAAGTGTTAGCATCAAACCAACTTAGTGTGAGATGAGGTGTTGCCTGGGAACAACCACTCAATGTAAATAGTGTTTAAATATAAATATGCCTCGACAGTTTAAGATAAAGTGGCCTTGTGGATGCTAAAGTGTTAGCATGGATTGAAATCTTACTCAAAACAGCATTAGCAAGGAGCTCACCATTGTTTAACATAGTGCAAGCTTGTGCTAAACATTAAGTTAGCTTGACTCGTGAAGATAACGTTAGCGTGAACTCTAGCATAATTTTTATATTTAATAGGTTGTGAACTTTCACTCAAAATAGTGTTAGCAAGAAGTTAACTATTGCTCCTCGTAGTATAAGCCTATGTTTAATAGCGTTAGCATGGTGTAGCAGGGCCAACGCTGTACGTATGTTCATTTTGGTGTCCATGTTTCCATTCAGCAAGAGTCATACGATTAAAATCTCGTTAAATACAAGTGTTTGTGTAATGTGGAAAGTATTATCAGTATTATCATGATGTAGCAAAATGTAATTTCCCCTCTACAGTAGACTTGAATGTATTGTACACCCTGTACAAAATTACAGGGTGTACTAATTGCGTGTTAGTGGAGAATCAACTAAACAGCTGGTAAATCTATATTTATTCCACTACATCCTCAGATGAAACAACCATCACACACCCAACATGTTGGTCACACTCTGGGACCCAAACAAAGACGAGACGACTGGAGGGGAGTTAAAATGAGAAATGGGTCACAGCATCTACAGCATGTCTAAAATACTGAAAATCAAATGGATCTCTTGTCATATCACTACTGAAGTGCCAGACAGTCTTTGGTTAACCAACCCTTAGAAGTTGAAGTATCACAAACCGTGTGGGAAAGCATAAATAGAAGAAAGATCTATAAGGAAAAGAAATGCTAAAGAAACAGCAGATCATTCTAGATGTGATCATCTTCAGAATCAGTCTCATCATCTTATAACAATAAACCTCTATACACACACACACACACACACACACACACACACACACACACACGTTAACTTTATCAAACTCCACCAAGCCCTGAGCAAAGAGAATGAATTAAGACTTTCTATATTAAGAATCTATCAAGTGACAAAGAATACCTGTAAAGATATGTGTAATCTGCATGCCTTGAACATTTCATAACTTCTTACTGAGGGATTGTGGATCAGATCCTGTTAATGAGCAACATGACAGCATGAGGCAGTGATCCAGACTCCTAGCGATGGAAATAATGTGGCTTTTCTTCCCGCGGCTATGAAACGTACAAGACCTAAACACTGTTGTCAGTTCATTTAAATTGAATATTGAGGAGTTGTTTTTTAAATAAATAAAATAAAAGGTATCTGCAAGTCAACGTCATCACCAGCTGATATGATTATTAGTACAGAAGTTACATTTAAATCATGGACATGCGCCCTTTAAAATATACAGTTTTCCCCCATTCTTAATGATCAGAGGGACACAATGAAAAGAAATCAATAAAGAGCTGCTGCTATCAAAAGAAAAACTTTAGATTGTGGAATGTCATATTTTTGTATTTTTATTTAATGATTTCAAAACTAAGCCAAGAGACATCTTAATTGTCCAGCGCAATGAAATGTAACCTCCTCCATTGATCCACGTAACAGTTCCCACAACTCTGTCAAAGTTTCCACAACTTTCAAGAGGAGAGTCCTGGGCGAAGGGGAGTTTAAAGCAAAAAAAATAATAAAGCAATTCAAGCAAACGTCAAGAGGGGGCATTTTCTGCAATGCACTAACTGGCACGACAGGCTTGTCTTTAGTGTTGAGGAACTGCTGCTGCACCTCAAAAAGGTTTAGTCCCGATGGTTTAAACACCGTTTCAAAAAGCATTTCTACCAAACAATCTAATCAGAATCGCTCAAACTATCCTAAAGCATCAGAACAACCACATATACCAGTTGTTTTGGTGCGTTTTGTGGATGGTGACGTCATGGTGGCTGACAAATGAGATATATGTATCTGAAGGGAGCAGACTACATAAGAGACATGCACGGTTTGAATAGGAAGTGCCCGCCTGGCGCTGCTAATCCCAACTGGTCCTGCCTGTAAACTGCTGAGTGGACAAGCAGATAATCCTGACGACAGATGGCAGCAGAGAGGAGGGGAGGGCTCACTCTGCTCTTTCTATCACTGCAGAGCAGCACACGAGCGGAGATGACGGGAGGATGGAGGCTGGGAGGGAGTACGATGAGAAGCAGGTGACACACAGCTTTAAAAGGAATGGCCTGAAGCTTTAAATCCTAAATACAAAAATAAAAATGGTTGGTTAAAGTGACAACCATTGGTTTTCACTTCAGAGAAAGTGGAGACACGCTGTTGGATATATTATAAACTTAAGTGTAACAAGAAAACAGATTTTATGAATGTATAAACTAATGTTATTTTGAAAAGAAATGTTATTAGAGGTCAGAGGTAACCACGATTTAATTTATAGCATTTCATATCTGGAGACAGGTGAATGTAAGAGGCTACGGGTGAACAGGACAGTAAAAAAACAAAAAGAGTGGGAGAGTTCAGCTGAAAGCAGAACAAAGAGCCTGGGGGGTTTCCAGAAAGAGTGGCCTGGTCAGCAACGGACAGAAGAGGCCTGCGCTCTCCTGGACTGCAGCCAACCACGGCCCTCGTCCTCCAGCTCGCTCCTCTTCACGCCCTCGTCCTCCAGCTGCTCGTCAGTCTGTCCACCAACAAGGAGACTCATCACCTTTTCTCTGCGCCGCTGTCCCTGCCCGACGAGCATTACCAATGTGTTTGCCATAGCAGAGTGCAGAAACGTACCACACACACACACACACACACACACACACACACACACACACACAACAGAACCCACAATGCAACAGTGGTCTTTTCAGCAGTCTTGATGCTTTAAAGTTGAAATGATTTGACCTCCTTCAGGGGAAAAACCCCACAACAAAGTTAATAGAGAATCTAATCCGGAGTGTCACTTTGATCAGTAAACTAAGTCACTGTTCCCGCTCGTTGAGCGAGACTATGTAACTGAAGAAATAACAAGCTTCCTCATGCAAACTAAAATTTAAAAACACACCCATGCTCAACTTAACACACGTAAGCCTCCCTTCTTCCTTCCAGCTCACGGTGGCTGCTGTTAGCGAATGAAACACAACTTCACAACGATCCCACCATCGTCCCTCGACTCACAGCGGCTGCAACAGGAAAGAAGTGACGGCCTCGACGCAACGCGGGCGCACGAAACATCCGAGAGAATAAACGTGGAAACGTTTTGAGTTCAAAATCACAGAAGAAATGTGGATAAAGCTGCAATTGGCCTCCTTACAGTAACCTTACCTAGTTTAAGCTACAAAAAGTGTTAATAATGATCAATATACACTTTTCTTTTCAGGAATATATGAACTTGAAGTAATCAAAGTCAATTTGAAAGACAGGCAAAGGTTTTTTACAACTTCCAACTCAACTGAAATGCAACATGAGACCATGAGTCTCAGCAGAAACAAATGTATGGTCCCAGAACTTTTTAAAAGAACAACACACACGGAGGCGATATGACTCGACATTACTGCTGTATACATGCACCGCGGCAGCCTCTTTTGCATAGATTGAATTTGCAGGACGTAAAAAAAAAAAAAAAAGGCCATTGACGCACACTTAGTCAGTTCACTATAAAGCTTGAATGACCAAGAATATTATCCGAGCTAAATGAACCTCAGGGTCTAAACTGTATGAAAACTAACCCTGCGGCACTCTTCTGAAAATAATATCCTCTATTTATTCTCTGATATGAACCAATAATACTCTCAAGATCAAAAGTGAATTAATGTCTTTATGCAACTGTGAATCCCACAAAAAATAAAATCAGTGGTCCTCTGGGGTTTCATTAGGAGGTCTAGATATAGGTTTAAGTTTTAAAACCATTTCTTTTGTGATGAAGCTAAACCATGATGTTAATCTCTAAAAACACAAGGTATATACAAGCCCGTGTGACGTGCTCAATGCAACAACTCATACACAAGTGCATATAAATCTCGGGGAAACTAATCAGTTCCTGGTCGTCACGTTATAGATCCGCTTCAGGAATAATCCCTCCAGATACCTTCAAGTGTTTAGTGGCTGGCTGCTCAGAAATATCAATCATCTGTAGAAGTTTGCCCAGCGAGCCGCTGCTCAGCTTATTGCTCTGACCTTGGCCCTGATTTTGTCCCACATTATGCATTAGCATGCCCCCCCCACCCGCCACCCCACCCCCGTCACGCCCCTCTGCGGCCAGAGGAGCAGATCCGAGTGGCTGCTTGCAGGAGGAAACAAATCTCCATCAGCCTCGATATCTGACCATAAGAGAGCCCCTCAGCTGCCCTGCGTTAGCTCGTTAGCATCGTAGTGTTTCCATGGCAGCTGCAAAGCTCCAGTATCATCTAAACAGAGGTTGTGGATTGAAAAGATGAATCTCTCAGTAGCAAGAAACCTAACAGAGCTCTGTAAGTCAGACCTAGCAGAATTTGACATTTTTAATTTTTCCATTCTTGGTGTGTAAGCTAGTCCGAATACCCGATATTTTGTAACATTTTATCCCATCATGGCTTTACACGTTATTTAGTCATTGAGCCGTCTGGTCTGTGTTCTTCTTCAGGTGATTCATTTGGAGGTCTTGAACAAACTTTGCAGTATCGTCCTAAAACTTTAATTTACAAAATCCAGCATGGACTTGTTTTCCGTCATGCAATTCATGGAAAAGAAAAACGAAGAACGGTTCCCACAACTGAGGTAATCCCCTTGTTGGTGCAACCATTCTCCAACTCCGACATCGGAGGATATCGCCAAACTGAATTCCTGAAAATGGTCGACTGAAAACGTCTGAAACGGTAGTAAAAGTATTCCCAAGAACACGAGAGCAGTATTACTTCCTGGGGATACGCCATGCAGACAGAGCTGGGTGGGGGGGGGGGTTACAGTGAGGAAACGTGGGATTGTTGCTGCAGATTTACAAACTGCCATGGGAAACTGGGAAACAAATGAACAGAGGGCCGTAAAGTCCGAACACATCACATTAACGGGGTGTTAGCAAATGTAGCTGTTTTTAGCTCTCAAACGTGGATGAGGCGACGTGTGTTTTTACTCACAATTATTCCAGCTAATACTTCCTGAACCTGCATCCCACCCACCACTATTCCTAATCCCTCTCATCAGTGTGATTAGTGAATGGATGGGAGAGGAAACGCCACGATCCAACACATTACAGCAAAACCATAAAAATAAATACAACCTGCAACTCTCTCTCTCTCTCTCTCTCTCTCTCACACACACACACACACACACACACACACACACACACTGTAACAGACCTTCCAAATCAGCAGAGGCTGTAAACACAGTAGGAGTAAGTGAAAAGATAATGTCTCTCCATGGAGGCTCTTTTTCAGTTTCTGGTGCTTTTCGCTCCATGTGAAGCAAACATGATCTTTCTTCAGTGTTGTAAATGTTAACAGACGCACCGTAGCACTTCAACAAGATCCAGGCAAGAGACAAATCCAAAAAGAAAACCCATATCATGAAACTTCAGTAGTAGAACTGGATCGGTGGAGAGGTCCACTTAGGCAGCAGATTTGTAACAGAGGAGTTAAAGTGTGCGGAAAATGCCCAGGAGTTGTGGGACAAGAGCAGGCAGTCCTGGTGTACTACAGTACGATGGTGGGGTTTGAAATGTGTTAAGTCAAACTAGTGCCTTTGCAGAAGTAGTTGCGTTAGTAGCTGAGTGCGCGGCTTGAGCGAGCAATCGTGAACTGGATATCAATCATCCTTTGAATTGTCAGTGACGGCGGCCGCGGGAGACGAGTCCGGCATGCGGCTACGCCGGTACAGACGGTAGCCCTTTCGGCAAAGCAGGACGAACCAGTAGACCTGCGGCGCCAGGATGCACGAGTTGCCCAGGTTGGTGGACAGCGGCAGGTGGAAGGGCACGCTGTAGAGCGGGATGCCGTAGTGGTGACCGTACACCCAGTACATGTAGGGGAAGAGGGCGATGCGGCACATGAAGAAGGTGAGCAGTACCATGCCGCCATTGGCCTTGTGCAGCCAACAGTCCTGGAGGCTGAGCTGGTGGGGGAGACAAAAGACAAAGAAGAAGAGGGGGGGGGGGATTTTAAAGCAGCACTTAAGAGACACAGTGAATTAAAAATGATTTGCCAAGATCCTGCTTCCTTGTTTTAATTGTTCAGTTGTCTTCTGGTTTCTGTCGAATATGTTAACAACATTTTTGAGTATTTATTTATCAAAATGCACCAATATTTTTGATGACTCGTCCCAAACTCAGGAGGTTATACGATCATTTATTCAATCAAATGTGACTTGGGGCGACTAGCTAACCCGTCCATCATATAAAGCCGTTTTTATTGTTAGCTTGTAGCTAGCGGAGCAGTTTCATGGGTCAGAGTTGTGCGAGTTTGGATTGCATTTCTAAGAAAATGTTATTTATTCCCACACCATCCTTCTTCTCCTGATCTACAGTAGCAGTGAGGAGGCGTGGGTCCGTATTCGCAAAGCCAGGCCAACGTTTTAGTGATCCCATCAGATCTAACAGGCCCTCTTGTAATTATACCCCACCCGCAAATTCTGTTAAAGCTGTAGAAGTAGCTTTCTTTAAGCCGAAGGTTGAAGGGGCCACTTTCTAGTGTGACCTGGCTTTAACGTTAGCATGCTAACATGCTAAAAGTCATGTGCAGGTTCATTAGCTAAGGCTGAGCCTTCAAGTACAGCCTGCTGATATATATGGTTAATCTTGTCAAAAATAAATAAATAATTGTACGCTCTTGTTCTCATCTTCGATGTGAAAGACTGTGGGAGTCCCTGGTCTCCACAACACAAATCAATAGCAATGAACGCTGCTGTTGAGGGCAGTAAACATGTCTGTTAGTGCTGATCCAGTCCAAAGGAGGGCAGCGTTTTGAAAAGACAGAAGAGAAGTGGAGCTTTGCTTTGCTCTTTTTGTCTGCTGACACCAGATGTCAGCAAAGACCTGAAACCCCACGGCCCACTGATTTCACTGGGATCCACAGGAAGGCTCTTGTATTCTTAGATGAGGGCTTTTCTGAAACACACGGCCTCTGACTGAACAGCACGTGTGTGGACACAACGCCCGCTGTACGGGTGGAGCTAACGAAGGCGCTCGGTGCTGCGGATGGGTTAAGAGGCAGGTGCAATGCTACTGACTGACTGGTGTTTGTTTTTGGTGAGCCGTGCACCTTAATTATTGATGGTACCGTGACAAGCTACGTCCCAAAATGAAATGGAGACACTCGGGTTTTTGATGATGCAAGGTACAGCACATCACCTGAGTGGGAGGTGCAAAAGAAAAAAGGACGGATGACTTTCTTGTGCCCCGGCAGAGAGTCACAGCACTGATGCTAGATGGAAAGTCATATTATAAATGCACATATCTGTGTGTGGAATATGACTTCAAATGCCACTTGTGCATTTCTAATGCAATAATAGTCGATAGTTTTAAATAAGTCGGAGGGGACAGATAACTATCACTTTTTCTACCTTGTTGGACTTCAAAAAAATATTTTTACAAAGCTGAGGCCTTTATTTTATACTGTGAAAGTCTCACGTCAGACCCTGACGGACCTTCTCAGATTAGATTATCTATAGGATATATTCTAAAATCTTGCTCTTTTGCCAAATTCTCTGTTAATATTGTATTTACTTTGCTTCTAGTGGTTTTATTTAAATATTTCTGTATATATCTATGCTCTTGTATGCACCAAAACAAATTCCTTGTATGTGAAAAGCTCCTTGGCAATAAATCTGATCCGGTACCTGCATGGTTCCAATCATTCAGTCAGAACATTTGTCGTAGTGGTTGTAGTCACTGGATGGTAGCTAAATGCTAGATTAGCATTCATGTAATTATAGAGGAATGTTGCATTTATCCCTTATAGCTGTGTATTTTAGCACAGCTTGATCTTTATGTCACTTGACCAATATTTTCCATTTGCACTGCAACATCCACAGTGTTCTACACGTGTTCTACGCGTGTTCTGCCGTGCTTCAATAACAATTCTGCCGGCATGCATGGAAAGAAAGTCAGTGTCACACACCTGTCAAGCTTTCCGTCCTTGCGTGGCACATTTTACAATGAAAACCTTTCTCTTCAGCCGTAGCTTGCTAGCTAGCTGTTTAGGCTAACGTTAGCTCCATGAGTTGACTGAAAAAGCCATCCTCCGGCCGACTTTCAAATGTTTCCAGTTGACTCGTTTTAAAACGAGAAGCCCGTCTTAAACACACACCTAAGGGTTGCATACGTGATAGAACAAGACTGAGGCTGAAGGCAAACAGTCATTATCCTGCAGCTGATGACGTAGAAGAAACGTTGTTCTTGTTTTGCAGGGTACAGCGAGTTAGTCCCGTAAGCTGCTCGGTTACTGCTGCATGTAGTAAGCTAGTTAGCGGGACGACTGCAGATTACGTTAAAGCAGACAAAACTGTTCAATCTATTCCTTACACGTTGGCTTTGGAAAGGAAACACTTCGCTGGAAAATCTTTAAATATGACTTCATATTTACTTATTACAGCTCCGGTCCGCATGTGGAGAAACTGGTTTCTCTTGATGCTAAGCTATGATTGGACAACCGCTGCTTGTTTAGCAAATGTGTGTCCAACTTGGCTGTATAGTAGTTGACCTGTCTGACAAAGTGATGGTGGAGAATCTTATGATGTTTACTCTACAGTCTTAACACCTTTGGCCTTGAGAGTTTTAGATAAAGGACACGGTCCATGACAGATGTACGATGTACCAGTTTGAGTCTGGTGAACGTGCACGTGTTGTCTCACCTGAATAAGTATCTTCCCCAGGGAGACGAAGGGCGTGCTGAGCTCGGTTAAAAACAAGCAGCCGATGAAGAAATCCCCCTGCTCCCTCCTGAAGAACTGAGGAACAGACAAACAGAGCACACACAGAGTGAGCAAACAAACACAAGCATGGAAACAAACACAGCTGACATTCAAGGACAATTTGTGGAACCGTCTCACTGGAAATATGCGAAGAGAGCGCTTCAGAAGTCATGGGACAATATGACAGAGTGTGTGTGTGTGTGACCCACATGGTTGTAGGATGTGTTTGTAAAGGTTCATTCTGATACACTTGGACTGAAGGTGCTGTTATACTATGTAGATATTTCTCTTTTTTACTCTAAATTTCAAACAGTGCTCCGTCCACCGTGTGACAGTGAACGTCTCTGTGGTCTCCTGAAAAGAAACCCTTAGAGGACAAACTGCCACGTGAAGCATGTGGCAGCCCTGTGAAGCCAACTGGATATACATATACGATATACACACACGTTTGACTGAATCTCTCTGAAGTAAACAAAACATTCACAGATTTCCCTCAATTCTTTTCATATAATATTTTATACATTCACACCTGAGGGATGTCACTGAAAGCTATGGACGACTTTTTTCAACCCCCAAATGGCTCTGCTCGGGGTATCTTTATACCAATGGTGTACAAGGTCGGTACAAAAGCAGATGCGACATTATTAAAGCAAGAAACAAAACTTCAGGCCTGGTGGCTGGGAACAAAGACTGTTTGACTTCCCAGCTCCTAACCTCCCTGGTTTCTGCTTGGATAACATCCTGTACACTCTGCAGTGGTTGTATTGGTCCAGTTCAAGGGATATATTGACTTGCCACTGGTAACCACTAAGATACAAAAAGCTGGCAGACCTGACGTGGTCGTGTGATATTTCTGAACCTTGCGAGTTGAGCAGGATCTCCTTAACCAAGCTCCATGCTAGAAAGTACGTATGCATACTTCGCTTAATCTTCCAATAAATATTAACTAAGAATTGGTAGTCTCTTTAGCTAAGATGAAAGTACAAGTACATACTGTACTGTACTCACATGCACACACGTACTGAGCATGTTTCAGTCCTAAGTGGAGTCAATTTAAGACCCAGAGCCTGTTGAGTGAAATCCTTTTGCTGATAGCGGTAAGATGATCGCCTGTGTGTTGTTCTACAATGCCACAACCACAAAGACGGATGTCTTATTCTGCAACAAATGGCAGCAAAAGGCCGGCCAGCGAAGAGGAAGGGTACTTGAGTAATGAATGAGGCTTTCAAATATTGACCAGTAGTTAGAGAGGCCATCCTAGAATAGGTGAGTCAGTCTAGATGGATGAAGAGACTCCAGACAACAGACGAGCACTGTCTGCTAGCCTAGCTTGCTGCGTGCTGATGATGAATAAGGCATGAGCGGCTCCAGACGTGGCCTTACCATCTGTCCATGAAAGAATGAGTGAGACCACAGAGGGGAACCTTACACCACGCCGAACAAACTACCTGGCCACCTCACCCCACCCCCACCTGCCACGGCCGTGTGCTACCTTTCTCTATGTAGGTTAGCGATGCCATATGGGGCATAATTCTTACTTAATCCAAACTTCACTCTGCACACATTTTACTTCTCAAATACGCTTATAAACTGCTGAAAAACCGTTGACTTGAGTGCATCTTATGGATGCTGATTACAGAAAAATCAGAGGCCACACAAGACTTCTTAAAAATAAAAAAGGGCCACTTTCTACTGTTTATTATACTTTTTTTCAATAACTTTATTGAGCATTGTAACTGTATCAAAAAGCTATTTCCCTTCTGGGATTAATAAAGTATTTCTGATT
>JAVQJD010041988.1:0-10577 GCA_036023655.1 Nannoperca australis
TACGCACTACTGGGTATTGCATCACCTCAATTGTGTACAAAACGGGCAATTTTCCAGCGCATTTAAAAATCAACTCGCATCAGCAATTAAAACATATCTCTACGTGGTACTGTCAAAACAAAAAAATAAAAGGGTATTTAAAATGATCTGTCCAAAAAGTTTTAATAAGTTCAAACAGAATACAGGCAAGCTTTAACAAGATTGTACACTAAACTGCAAAATCGCAGTTTAATATCAGAAAGACACCAACAAGATAGCCACATCTTGGCGACAGCCAGCGGCACAATGAAACACAATGACACAGGTCTCTTTGAGTACAACCACACAGCTGCGCCAGCGTGTGATTGGACCAATCACAGGACGTGTACAACCCTCAACGTGAGGCCTTCTAGGAGGCCTACTGTTAACAACTCGTGATCTGCTATCGCTATCGCAACTGTCTATCAGCTGTATGTACCCGTTCACTTACATTACACAGACGCCCGCATTGTTGATTCTGAAGGAACTCAGGCAGATTTCATACGGCCAGGCAACACAAGCTAGCTGAATTCTGATTGGATAAAAACTCTAACCTAAAAACAACACGATCACGAAGAGAATATGAAGAATTTTTTATATGTTTATTTATATTTTATAAATTAAATTAACTTTTATCAAATTATGATCATGATTTATGTTAGGCCAGCAGAGAATGCCTTGCTGGCCCTGACGGCCCACCACTGATGTGTGGTGGTAGATCCAGCATTTTTGGAGTTTGACTACTGTCTCTCACGAGTCCCCTAACCTTATGAAGGTGCAATACTAAATTGTTGGAGTATGCCTTAATATATATAATGTTAACCAATGTTCATTATATGGTTATTCTGTTCTTCCATGCCAGGTCCAAAGCTAAAGTCCTGCTTGTTTCTTTCCACTGGCCAACAGTTTCAGCCAGACTGTTTTCTGGATTTTTCCCCCTCAGCACTCCCCCTCTCTCTCCACAGGTGGTGCAGATGGCGTGACAGGAACAAACACCATGCAGGGTCTGATGGGACCGCAGGCAGACGGTACACCCTGGCCGGGTGTCATCCACGCCAAGCACACCACATATGGTCGAGACACTCTGGTGAGTGTTGTCTGAATTACCACTATACTGCTCCCAACCACCAGCTAACCAGAGCTGCACCGCCAGCTCCCCGAGGGCCCATGGAGCCAGATTGGTGGTGATGGCAGTGGAAGGGAGGCTGCTGGTGGGTAAAAAGGTGTGTGTTGTGTGTGTGATGGTCTGAGGCAGTGATGCTGGTCAGTTTCTCTAATAGCACTGACAGATGGAGCAGATTTGATCTAAAAGTGGTCCTAATCTCTCCTTCTCTCTGGGGTGAAATTGGGACAAAGTGAATGAGACAACCTCTACTCATTGGCTGGAAAGCTGCTGGAAAGAAAGAGCTCTGAGCTTTTTGTTAGATGTTTTTCACACTCTGACATTCACCAAGTAGGACAAAGTCTACTGACTCTGGTTTATGTTTGTTCTGTGTGAACAAATTGACAGCTTGAGAGAGTTTAGAGGAAGTTGGGAAAGAAGAACAAGAACTCCAGTAAAAGACAGCTGGATTTTACCAGCAGTCAGATGGAACATGACATAGCACTGAGCCTGCACTTTATTTGGCTGTGTCATAGTTGTCAACTGAAGTTTTTCAATAATGCCAAATTTATTTTGTAAGGATGCTTTCTGAGTGAAGGGGGACTTTGGTGAAAGCTGTGGTAGAACCGTAATGTTGTAATTGTGAGAATACACTTGTTATACCAAAACAAAAAATAAATCAATTATAAGTGAATTTGTATCAAAAATGATAGTTGTAAATATAGTTTATTTATTTATTTTTTAAATATATTCAATACACTCACAGTAGTGAGTAAGAATTGCCACAGCTCGACTTCATCATACGGACACCTTCATCCGCACCATATTCAGATCTAACCTGGCAGATCACAAGGTAACGACAGAAAGGTGCCTCTTCATGTTGGGTGGAGTCAGTTGTGGAAGATTAGTCAGATAAACTGGCAGCAGAACTGTTTGACTTGAAAGTCAAAGAGAGATTTAAAGTAGTGTTGGCTCTTAGCTGCAATAATCAATGTTTTTAATATAAAGAATGGATCCAATTATTACATGTAATGTAAAAGGTGTTGCTCGTAGTTCAGAACCCTCCGAGAACCGTCACTCAGTCAGACAGGATGACTGCTGCTTGTGTGTTGACTCACCTATATATTATACTGTACACTTGTATAGTATAAAGTATTGCATTATGAAATTGTCTATCTGATAAAGTATTTTCTCCACTTTGTACTGTTAAAAACTCATAGGCTTTGATCTGTACACAATTCTAACACTACACAAATATTATAATATATCACATTTTACAGGGACTTCTATATCATCATTCTACAAATCATAGTTCACTTAAGAAATCAAATCTCAGTTGTTTATGCAATTACATTACATTACATTTTAGGCATTTAGCAGGCTTTTATCCGAAGCTACTTACAAGTGAGGAGGTGATCGGGGGAGTCCGGGGTTGTACCATGACCATGACGGGTGGGTGGTGGTGTATCTTCCGGTGGGTTTTACTCTTGAAGCTACTAGTCTAAAGTCCAAGGCCAGTTTTGTAAATGACAGGGTGTGCTCACTTTTGATCAAACTGATGGCCAGAGCAACAAAAATATAACCCAAGATGTGATATATTTTCAGTTTTTCTTGACATTTTGGCCATGGTGTGTCTAGAGACAGGAACTTGCAATGATGCTAAGTTGAATAAATTGTGTGGAGGTCCACGCCTTCAGTTCACTTCATAAGTTGTGTTTTAAAGTGAACAACCCAATCCTCCTCAGCGCCTCATGTCTGATTAGGATTGTTGACTCCTCTGTGTCATGCACATCGTCAGGGTAATTACAGACATTAGACAGGATGAATACCATCTATGAAGATGGACAGGCTCAGTGGTTCAGATCTGAAAACCTCCTAGCCAGAACCTGAAAATAGTCTGGTTTGCAAAAGCCTTTCCTGGATTTCACTTCACTTGTCTCAGTCTTGTTGACTGATGTGGCAGCAACTGAAACAAAGCCAATGCGGTTGCCATGGGTTATTGACGTGCAGCAGTGAAAGAGAGGCACTTTATGAGTCTGGTATAAAAGGCAAAGCCATCGACTGTTCAGTCGATGACAAGAACACAGTGACCTCAAGGCTCTTCTAGAAAAAAGAACTGAATTTCACATCATCACTGTTTAACTGCATGAAATCCTGACAAAAAGTCCCAGGAAGAGTCACTTGTAAAGGCTTCTTCTTCTGCCATTACAGGACATTATATCAAGTTCATGATTGCTAAAGGAGCATTCACAATTCCAGACGAGAAATTTGTAAGAAAAAGAGAGTAGTGGACAGTGGTAAACAATTCATACAGTCAAAAATACTAACAAAAACTACATTTTCCCCATGAGATTTTCTACATTTCTATACAGAGAAGCAAAGGCAGACAGTTTTGCCTGGCAGTCTCCAGTCTGGCCAGCCAGCATTTGCTTTCACTGAACAACAAAAATATTATCCTCATGCTGCTTTTGATACAGCACTGTCAATAATTCATAGACGCGCTCCATTCTTTTCCTCAACATAACTCTCATCCCCACTTCACAATAGGAGCAGGGCTACCACAGCTCAGATGCATTCTTAATGTCATTTATGAGTTTTCTTTGACAGCGGTGTCAGTGAGGCCGGCAGAGTGGGGTCGGCTACCAGGTCCTGGAGAAACTCACCACTTTTAAATCCTCCTTCTGCTTTCCTCACTTTTGTTGTTTTTTACTTCCAATTGCTTTTTTTCTGGCCTCTCTCTCCCTCCTTTCATGGTTTTAGCTCATTGTCTTCTTTGTTGTTAATTAGCTTTCTCTGCAGCCTCACTTATTCTTAACTTCCTTCTTCCCAGACTGCTCATCCTGTATCCCAGCAGCAGGGCAGAGAGAGGAGGGAATGGTCCTAACAGGGAGACAGAGAGCATTAAATATTGATGAAGAAGCTATTGCAGCAGTATTTTATGTAAGCAGAACCTGCTTGGTGTTATTACTGCAGAAGGGCAGCCCAGCTGACAAACACCATTGGGCTACTGTACTGGTACTGGGCTAGTAGCAGACTAACTCTCCTTGTTAGTCAAAATTGGATCAAGTCAATTCTGTGGTGATTTTCTGATTACTTTTTCAATATTATTATAGCAATGGCTGAGCACACAAATCATTCCAGTCCGATGACAGCAGCTGATGGGGTCCAGTCTGTAAATCAATCCCGTATAGTACACACACTATATAGTACACTGGTCTTATCAAGTTAAATCAATAAATACAAATATCACACATACGTCACTATTTGCCAAATCATGGCGTAGACTTCCAACAGTTTTTTCTGGTAACTGATAAAAACCATGAAAACAGGAAAACAAACAGTAACCATTACACAAACAGGTTGTAAACAAACCAAGAGTTTGCCAGATAAGCTAGCACTTTATTTCCACAGTGTGTGTGATTGGTAGTAATACTATTTTTACAGGAAAACCATGTGCACAAGTATAGTTGGTACTATAGGTCAAAGTTGAGCCAAGAGCTGGGTGTGTAGACTGTAATAGCTGTTTGGGCAATAAATCTACTGTACATTCTCTCCTCTAACAACTTGACTGATCGTCTGACTGCTTGTGTTTCTTGACCTGTTGAACTGATGTTGCATTTCCAGATCTTGCTGCACTTTGAATTGCATCCGTGTATGAAAGGTGCTATATAAATAAACTTGCCTTTGCCTTGCCTTACCCATTACCAATCTAAAACAACAAAATCCCTGTCAATAACACCCTCAGCAGAAAATAGGCAGCCCAACCAAAAACCCTTATTCAATGCATGTGGTCTCATGCATAGATATGCGTGCCTTTTCTCATTTAAGTCTAATTTATGTACGTCAGATAACCTGTTTGACAGATCTGACAGAAAGTTAATGCCACATACACACACGCACACACACACACACAACCACATGCTCTCTGTACATGTATTTATCAGTTTTCCACCAAAGCCAAACAGACACAAATGTCAAACTGTATGTTTTAAAACAGGGCTGTGTATAAAGTCTGACATTTCAGCAGGGAGAATTCGATTCCTTTGACATGTATATTTTATGTTCTGCCTCACAATGTTTTTTTTTTTTGTCCTCTCAACAGTCTTTATTATTTATTTTTTCAACTGAGTCACCTTAAGGGCAGTAAGCCAGTCAGACAGGCTGCCAGACTGGGCTTTTGGTCTGTCCAACTGGAGATGCTCTGTGCATCGTGTTTGCAAAATATACTGTAGCTGACAAGTTTTGTTGTTGCATTTGCTTCCTTTCCTGCTAGTGTCAGGTCCTGAAGTTTCCCATCACGACTGAGTGTAGGGTTAGAACATCCCTTTGTGCAAAAGCATCCTCACAAGAACTGGCAAGATTGCCATGAAATTGAAATACAATATGGGATGTGTATTCATGGTCCCAAGAGCATGATAATATTCTCACACCAGTCTTGCTGTGCCAACAGCAAGACTAAACTTCTCCAGTCTAACACAGTTAAACATGATCAGGTAAAACTAGACGGACCCCATGTCAGGATTTCCACTACATTTGCTGTAGATATTCATGGACCAAGAGGATAAATCCTGATCATCTTTTTTTTAGCCCCACTCTCAAAGTAAAGAGTTTTAGACACAAGAGACCTAATAAGCAGATTGAATGAGGTGTGTGTGAACAGTGTATGTAATACATTTAGTGTTCCCATCCATTGGGATGTAACCGTTCGGTGGATGGGCATGTGGGACATGATCATTATGCACAACGGACCAAATGTCATATCCAGTCACAGACCTACATTTAGTGGTCACTTTTTCTTTTTTAAACAGTAACCACAACCATCCGCTAACATTAAACATATGACAGATGTCATTCACAGATACTACATAAAAAAGTAACTATAAACATGTTGGCATTGGACATAATCCGAGGCTTTTTGTCAGGACTCGAGGGTAGGGACCCAGAATGCAGATGTGACACAGGGTTTGAACTATTACTATTAATACAACAACTTACATACGCAAAAGTCCAAGGGTCAGCACACAGAAAGCACATCCAAAAACAGAGCATGTGACGAAACCAAAAGGCACACTGGCAGAGCAGCCACAGAAACAAACGTGTGCAGACACTGCACAACATAACGCAATTAACCGACGGCGAGACAAAGGAAACCACCAGAAATACACAATGAAGAAACCAAAAACAGGTGATGCAAAACACACAGGTAAAACTAATCAGACATGGGGGAAACAAAACAGGAAGCTCTCAGAAAACACATGAACCAGGAATTACAAAATAAAACAAGAAACCGGTCCAAAACCTTCAAAATAACATAGGAAAACAAACCCAGTCCCAGGACCGTGACACTTTTCCAGAATTGTCCTATATTGACGTTCTTGTCTGGTGATATTGTTGTCCACATGTGCAGCTTGTTCTAGGCATATACAAGATTGTCACAACTATGCAGATGTAAGTATAAATTTGCCTTGAAGCTAGATGAATCAATAATTTAATTGAACAATAAATCAAATTGCTACTTGTGAAACGTGTCACTCATAATGAACTAACAGAGAATTATCACCAACTCTGCAGTTCCTCTCACCTCTGCAGAGTGTTTCAGTAGCTGTCGGCTCAACAGGAGACACACACAGTTAGAGACTTGTTGGTGAACAAAGTGGAACATTTAGCAACTAAAGAGACAGATGTTTCCTTCAGGAGTTGGTGGAAATCAACCCAGAAAAGGAAAAAAAGAGTAAATATTGGACTTACACTGAAGAGGTGGACACAAACATGACTCCAATTGAATTATAATGTTGCTCTGTGGCTGCTACATGTGAAAATAGGCAATTGTTTGCTAACACATTAACTATTTGAACTTAAACAATGCTAATATGTAAGCATTGTTTACAGCTGCCCTAAGTGGCCAAAACATTTTAATGGAGGTTTAAGAATAACACAATTATTACTATGTGGTTTTTTTTGGCAAAAACGTCCCTGTGTTGTGGTGTTGAATTGAGGCAAGTTCCCTAAGTTGCCTCGGGCACTCAGCTTCAAGCATATTGTTTCCTATTGAAGAGGTACATCTTTAAAAAGGCTCACAGACATGTAGTTTCATTTATAAAGAAGGCTCAGTAATGTTCTAAAACAGCAGGTTACTGTAGTCTTTATCAAAGTTTGCTCAAAACTGAATGAAGTAGTGCATTTGTTGGGAACAATTTTCATCAGCAGAAAATATGTCAGCAGAAAGGTGTGTGTGGGACTGAGTCAAGTAACAACAAACTTTGACTTTAGTCATGTGTTAATAACATTAATAGGACAAATCAATTGTTAAGTACACAAGCTTGTGCTGTGATAGACAAAAAACGTAAATATAAAAAATCCCTTAATGGCAAATAGTTCTTAGCTGGATGCACACTGACATATTTTGCCGTATTCAACTTCAGTTTCAATAGTTAGACTGCACTCTGAGGACTAATGCTGTGTCCTGATTGTGTTTACAAGACACGAACTGTTACACATGGGTGAGAATGGTATATGTATGTTACTGTAATTTCAAAATCGTCATTTCAGCAGCTTAGATCAGTTATCATTAAGCTGTAGAGCATCTTTACAAAAACATTTTATAAGATGGTTAACAAAAAAAGCTCCACAGACACAAGCAGAGCCTCCCCCATCTGCACAAAATATCAGAGTTTTAAGTCTTGGACAGAAAATAAGGTGCCTCTTCCATTTGCATTTTGATGTGTCTGCCTGAAGGAGATCCTTAAAACTCTTATTACAGCCCATCTCCTGCATACAGCTGCAACACAACCCCACACAATGTGTGCAAGCAAACACATACAGCACTTAAAAACCACTGAGGCACATACACTGTGAAACATGTAGCAGCCATCTTGTAAAATTCACATTCAGGAGAGACACACAGTTGCAAATGCATTGGAAGAAATCTTTAATTCAAAAATCATTCAGACGTGCTTGTGCAGTGGCATGTGTGCACACATACATACTCAACACACTATGTTGCATTTTCAAGAAATTCTTTGTTTTGTTGCTTTTTCTGTAAGAACCCTCTGAACACGTTTCTTTGGCCCACAGAAAAAGATGTATTCACATATCAGTGTCATATGATCAGCTTTGCCTCTTCTGTTTTTAAGTCGAAAAATAAGTAATGAAAAGTTTTGGAAATCCTCCTGCCTAAAGAAGAGCAGTGCCAGCAACACCACTTAATCATCATGAAAAGATTGATGAGAGTTAGATAAAAGCTTTCCACTGTTGTCACAGGTATCTTGACAAGCCAGATGATTTGAAATACTTGGCATGTGATTGGATGAACCATATGTCTATCACTGGCTAACTTCAACCAATCAGATCAACCAACCCTAAGGATGCAGGTAGGTAGTAGGAGAGCCAAAGCCAGTCGGGAGAAGAGCAAAAACATATTTTCCATTGAGAAAAGCCTTCAGTGTTCTGATAGAACTGATGTTATAGAAGCAACCTCTTGTTTGTTTTCCAAGAAACTATCGCAGTTGTCACACCTAAACCACACCCGTAAAGCCAGTAGTTCTTCATAGGACGTTGATTGGTCTGAACCACTGTGGTTAACACAAGTGCATAACCTTAAACCTGGAAAGTGATCACAAATTCTGCTGCCTCGCAAGTAAAGGCCACAGGTACAACCAGTTCAAATTCAGTTAAAATGACTTTATTCCAGATTCATGTGTATTTCTTCAACTCATTTGTTGACTTGGGCTCCAATTTCCCCCACCATAAATAAACATGAATGTTGGGTTAGGTTAAGGTTAATTCTTCTGTCAGTGCCCAGAGACAGATTATTTTTGTGGTTGGATAGTATCCAAGAGAGGGAAGGTAGTCAGAACTGAAGGGATCAAACTACCTGAAGTACACATAGCGGATGTTGAGGACAGCTAAGTACCTTGGGATCACACAAGCAAATGGGAACCATGAAGAAAATCAGCTACAGCCACATACCTCCACAGAGTGAGGCAAGTCAAGATCTGAGCTATTACACCCTGCTCGTCATCAGATACCCCGCAGGCGTAATAAGCTGGCCAAAAGAGGAGATAGAAGCCACTGATATAAAGACAAGGAAGCTCCTCACAATACATGGAGGATTATCAAGGATCAGAGGACTAGTGACAGAGTGTCAGATCCACCATCCAGGATGAAACAAAAAAGATCCATGAGTACATCAGGAAGATGGCCCCAGGGGATAAGGTGCTTAGGGAATACCTCATGTCAAGATATAGTGATATGTAAGATACCAACTATGTAAAGAAGTTGAATTAGTAACAAGCATTAATTGGATATGAGTGGGTACAGATGGAGAGGGAGAGAGGAGCCAGTGTGATCAGGTTTCACTGACTATCAAAGAAAGATACACATTTCTGGTAGTGTTCAAAACAAGAAGATTTATGATCTGAAACATCCCTTATGTTCATAGAAAATGCCCACAGCGCAAAATTCAGGCTAGGTCCTGCCACTCATCTCAATAGCCATTTGCCAATGGGGACACACCCCTAAAAACATTTTTTTTTGTTTGATATTTAAGAAGGTGTGTTGATTATATTGACACAAATCTTATTCATGCTGCCTAAGTCCCTCTTTGGTGAGAGACCCAATTGCTGATCTCTGGTGATCAGCAATTGTATATGTTCAAATGCCTAGTGTGGAGGATATCATGAGGCCTTGAGGCAATCAGAGAAAAAAAAATGTTTTTATGACTTTATGAAGTTGTAAATCGGTCAGATTTGACCTGAACACCACAGGAGGGTTAAGATAAACAGCTAATGCCACAATGCTAGAGGTAAACCAAGTTTTTCTTCACCTCTGCCGGTCGGCTCGCCAGGCTGATTAGCTGCTGCAGCGTGATGCGGAGTGCATTTCTCCAAAGGTTTTGTTTTAACTTTTTCACCGCAGTACCCTGCAGCCCACACGGGCCTCTGCACCTGATTCTATGGTTAGGGATCGACCTCAATGATTTAAATTGTGGAAGAGGGAACTTTCTTCTCCTCATGTTTCCTGGCTCTCTCTACAGGCAAATTGTCCCAAAAAATTACATTCTCCCGTAGAGTCTCACCGGCTGAGCGGAATTATGACGTTGGTAACCGTGAGCTCCTGGCGGTCAAGTCAGCCTTGGAGGAATGGAGGCAGTGGTTGGAGGGCACCGAGGTCCCGTTTGTGATCTGGACCGACCACAAGAACCTGGCATACATCCAGTAGGCCAAACGGCTAACTGCTCGCCAGGCTCGGTGGTCCCTTTTCCTCAGCCGCTTCAACTTCAAGTTGACGTATCGGCTGGGGTCCCGCAACGGAAAGCCTGACGCACTCTCCCGTGTTCACGCCTCGGGAGACACAGAAGCCGCCCCGGAGACCATTCTGCCTGCCTCCTGCGTGGTGGCCACCTTGGTCTGGGAGATTGAGTCCCTCGTGAGGGAGGCTCAGCGCCTGCAACCGGATC
>JAVQJD010041994.1:0-36386 GCA_036023655.1 Nannoperca australis
CACCAAACAAAAAACCCATAAGTACAAAGTTAAATAACAAAAAGATTTAAAAGAGCAAGTAAGACGAGCGGAGCAACCGTATCGGGCAGCACGCACTTATAAGCGCATGCGCACACAATTATGAGATACACCTTGACAATATAATGTAGCCCAATACAACAGTCCTGCCATAAATTCTACCTTTACAAAGTTCATAATTTTACATCATTGGTAACATTGTTGGAAATGATTATTTATTGTTTATTAGTGAGGTCTTAGTTACATATGATGTATTACTGGACTGCATTATATTGAGAATATTTACTACAGTTCCTAAATTTTTACACATTTCCGACAATATTAAGTGGCCACTAAATGTAATCACACAAACCGCTATTCTCAGGTACACCATGCTTGTGCAGAAAACCTTTGAGCTTCAGTACACAGTATAACACTTCCTCAATTCAGCTGCAGTAGTATTGGTTTGTGCTAGCTTATGTTAGCTTACTAGCTATGATATTATTGGATTCCAGAATTGTCTTTTTATAGTCTGTAAAAACACGTGTAACAACAATGCAATTAAAGAGATATTATTAATAAAAGTTTAGAGGACATGTTTGACAAGTTTGAACTATTCTGCAACACAAAACCAAAACACAGTAACTGCTGTATAGATTTGGTCAGAGGGGAGTGACTTTTTGACATTGGTTTTACAAGAAAATACATTTCTGCTCTTAAAATTTGGAATTCTGTGAATACAAAATGTAAAATTTACAATAACTACAAAATTAAACAAAACAAACAGGCTACAGACAGAGTTAGTTAACTTGGCTAATGATGAACTGACATCTTGATAATATATTTTTTTATTCCACACAACTTAATGAAGATAATGTAGCAGTAGCTAAATGTAGTCTTGATGGAGAAAACGAAACAGCTAAACTAGTTTAATTAGCCTGGCATCTTAACTGTTTTTAGTGGAAGTCATGTAATCGGGCGTCATCAAGGAATAAAATATTCAGCCTTAAAATGCATAAAATAAGGCCATACATCTTTTCCATCTGTTACAGTTTGTCAGCCAGCCTAAAAACGTCTTTTATCAACTGCATTGTTTTTGTAGTTACTGCTCTCTGCCTTTGTCGATCAGATACAATAATGCTGTTTGTTAACTGTTATTTAAAGGAAACATATGTCAAAGTTATGTTGGTAGAGTTGATTGGCTTTATTCAGTTTGCTGGTACATGAATGCTGGTCAAACTCTTCTTATTCTGTTGTTAATTATGTGTGTTTTGGGGGGAGAAGATCTCTTTGGATTGAATAACAGCTGCCCCAGAGGACTGAGAGTGTGACAGTAAAACATGTATATGTGATTTTCAGGCAGATGACAGACAGACAGAAGGGCTCTTCAAGAGGACGTACAGCTTTAACAGGATTGGAAATGGTACCCACCATCTGTAAGAGGTAAGAGAGAAAGAGCAGGGGATGAGAGTCAAAGTGGGAGGAAGGAGGGGCAGCGACGCAAGGAGGAGTGTTACTAGATCAATTTGAGAAGGAATTAACTGTCATTTAGCTTTAAGTTGACTAAAGGACACATTTGTGGTTGCTGCTACAGCTTGGGGAGATGGAGGAGGAGGATGGAAAACAATTGTGGAGAAAAGAAACAAGCTTTAGGGTGAATGAAGCCGTTCAACACATCATCAAACGCTGCAGGCACAGCAGGGGGCCTCGGGATACACCCGTCTGAGAGTTGGGTGGTGTGGGTGTGTGCATGTGTGTGTATAGTTTTGTATTGGCCTAACAAACCATCCATCTGCAGGGAGAGGAGAACAGTGGATGCTGTGAGAAGGGGGGTGGGGGTGGGGGGGTTACAGCACTCTTTATGCTCCATATTTACACCCCTTTCAAATGCACAGACCGACAGATACACAGTCCTGCCCAGAGGTTCTTTGATGCTTGTCGATACCGCTGCGTGATGATGTCATACGGCAGAGAGCAAGGGAGGGAGGCATGATCAAAGCAGAGAGGGAGGGAAGAAGACGCAGGAGAGGATATCCAAGACAACAACGGGACAAAGATGGCGACTGCTTCTGCTATGGGACGTCCACTGGCGTCCAGACCTCCGAATCACCAGGAAGAACCCTGGACGTGCAGCAAGTGTATTCACTCCCCTTATTCTAACAGGATGACCACCAACATGACACACTGGAACCACCAAGCCAACCTCAGCCACCACTACCGCCAAGCTAGCACGGTAAGCTCTCCGTCTACCTTAGCCTTTCCTCCGCTGCCGTTAAACCATCAAACCCTCAACGCCCCGATGTCTGGTTACCATCACTCCATCCCAAGTATTTATCATGAGTTGCCATTCTTTCTAATAACACATTTTCTACCCATTTTCTTTCTTTTTCTCAGTCCTTTCATCATGGTCTTTTGGCTGTTAATATAGGCCTCTCTTTGCCATCAAAGGCAGCACATCAATTGCCTTGACTCCCAAGTGTATGTGTGAGGGTGAAAGAGAGAAAGGGAGAGAGGAGAAAAAAGAAGAACACCATGTATCAAAGATTAAGGCACGCTTTCATGCCTGATTTTGGCCCTGGTTGGGTTTTGCTTTCCATCATCTTTCCATCCTCCTTTTTCTCCCTGTTCCAGGGTTGCAGACTCTCTCCGAACCCATCAGCGTTTTCTCCCAACCCTCAGTGGTCCAAATTCCACATTCGCAGAAAAATGAAATCAGGCGCTTTTGTGAGGAAATGGAAGCAAGGGCATTTTTTTCTGGGTTTTCTTTGAGAATATTCTGTAGCTTGCAGGCTACTGGGCCAGTGCTCTGCCCCAATGATGACAATACGTGAAACAATATTTGAATAAGCAGCAGGAGGGCAGCCAGCTAATCCACTGTGGCTAATCCAGTATTGGTGCAGGCCATATTGGTAGCTGGAGTATTCAACCCCATCACAATACACATCAGCAGGACGCCATGGCAGATATACTGACACTCTTACTACAGGCATGACTGGGAAAGGCCAGCAGATGGATGGATAGGTGGATGGACGGATGGATGATAGAGATACATAAATGGACAATTGTATAGATGAATGGAAAGTCTTCATATTTGATAGTGTGGTTTCTTTATTTCACACATTGTCTAGTCCTTCCATGTAATTCAATTTGAGTATTTTAAGAAAACGGAAAAAACTGAGGGAATTGTAGGATTAAGCCACAAATAGAGGTGATGGACACAAGCTTCAAATGTCCCTTATAGCTCTGTGACCGTGTCTAAATTGATAGTACACAGGAACACAAACAGCCCTGAAATATCGATATCTCCCAACTCACTTTTTATCAAATAAAATAAAAGGGTTCACTGTACAAGATTCTCTTTATCCTTTGTGTTGGAGCTTTCATTGCAGCCAAGCAAAATACTTGTCTCCAGTTAATTTTCATAAAGAGCAGAGGTCTGTTTCTCTTTCAAGCAGTATATAATGAAGATTTCACTTTCTGTGAGCATCTAAATGGGTCTTTGTGCTGGGAGGCCCCCAAGAGATAAGCCTGTTTCTGACAGGCCTCCGTACAGACGCCCAAATCTGCTGTGGCAGCTGGAACAAAGGGACCTCTGAGCTGGACCAGCACTCTGACAAAAAAAGCTCCATCTACGTAGTCCAAGGAGGCTGCCTCAATTTAAGAATTAATAATCCACTTTTATCTTCCCTGGAAATGGTTGTTTTCATCACATACTTGACAGTGCTTAGATAGTAATTCATAGGGGTCTTTGTCTTTTTGCTGAGACATAGTGCAAATAGTTCAAACTAGCTAGCAAGGGTCATCAGTTGATCATATCACTGACATTGTAATAAATCAGTACCAGTATTCTGCTACATATACTTATTAGCCATTAGCCAAAGCAGTCAGTCTGGAAGAAAGTGACACAAGGAAGAAAGTGAAAAGAAATATTAAGAATGAGTGACATGGATTAACTCTTGTACACAGTATATGAAATCAATAGATTTGTTGTGATATTGTACATTTTCTGCAAATGCAGTTGAGAAACCATTCATAAATAAAATGTATTTAATGTTTTCCCCATCCAGTAGATTAAAAAATTATAAACAATCAAGATTATTGATTACACACATTTATGCAAAAATGTATTTAAAAGTCTAATCTTGGCATAAAGCAGTGTTTATTGATATTTCTACAATAGGCTATTTCACAATTTTGTAGGAAAAGCACAGGTGTAAATAATAAAATTAATGATCTGTATATTATTGTGCCTGCTGGCTCACCGTCACATTGTCATGTCTTAATAGGACACTTGAACAGAACAGAGCCATTATTAATGTTATTAGTAACACCTGTGCTTTTTCCTACTATAACAAGTCAAAATGTCTGCTGTGAGAAATATCAATGGCCTATCCAACCAGAGATATAAAAAGGGTATAAATAGTATGGAAATATTTCATAATATTATAATAGGTTGACACATTTACACTACAATCTTACATTTGTCTCAAATTTCCCAACCCTAAAAAGCCCCCATAATAGCACTGATCTTTAAATGCTCAGTAATGCTGCATATAGGAAATATCTACATTAGAATGAACACATACTGAATATACTTTTTTCATGTGACTTCTGTTCTAGTTTTTAAAATTCTGCCTTAAATCTAAAGGATGATCATTCTTCTTTGAGTGTTTACTCAAAATAAATGTATTAAAATAAAACTAGGAATTAAAACTCTTACATGATGTCGCAATGTCACCTGACTTGGTCCATGAACACAAAAAACAAAACAAAAACACTATTCTGGAGTATTGCGCCGAGCCAAGAAATAGTCTGCCTTAATCCTGTGTGAAACATTACGTTTCTAGACTCATCATTTGACGTTTTTTAGATGTTTCATTTCAAATAGCGAGCTTAAGAGGTGCTGGTGGGTGAATTTTATTACCTTTGTTTGGATAAAATTTTCAGTCTTTCAGTCTATGTTAAGCTAAGATGATAAAATAAGATATAAAGATAGAATTTAATTTATCTCAAGGAAAATTGTTGTCCAGTGGCAGTACAAAGTAGAAAATAGTGAAAATATATAGGTGCAAGCGGTGTGATAGATAGATAGATAGACAGACAGACAGACAGACAGACAGACAGACAGACAGACAGATAGACAGACAGACAGATAGATGGAGAAAGAGGGAGAGGGAGCATGCGTCCAGGTGTATCCGTGCACCCCCTGTGTGATGACCTTTCTTCAGCTAAGAGCACAGACCTCTACTACACTTACTCACACACACACACAAACACACATAGTCGAGATTCATTATAGATTCATAAGTACCAACATGCCCCCAACCCCTCCTCACCAAGACATCATAAAGGTCAAGTTCATCTTCCTCAGTATTCTCTATTTGTTTCCTTTCCCTCTCTCCTCATTGTCTCTGGGGGCACTGCAGCAACCATAACAACACCAGCCTGTTGCAGCAGGAACCTGTGCATGCATGTATGTACGTGTGTGTGTGTGTGTGTGTGTGTGCGCATGTGTGCGTGTGTGCATGTGTGCGTGTGTGCATGTGTGCGTGTGCATGTATGTGTGAGTGTACAGGTGTGTGAGTGTGTGTGTTGACTGCTGAGGGTATAAGCCAAAGTGATATGAATACATTTCCATAATGAAGGGTGTTTAGTTTGGCTGTAAGGTCTGCCAATCAAACACACAGCAAAAACATGCCATCAACATTTTCTCAAGCCATCGCTGCAAACATCCCTGTCCGTCTTCATTACAGCCTGCTGACGAAAGGCTTCTCTACATCTCTTCCTGAACAATGTCACACTGCTTGCCTGCCCAGGCATTTAAATGATTTTAGAGATCTAGGCTATAAATGAAGCTGAAAATAGTTTTGACAAATTGAAATATTTCTAACTGAAATCCTCAATTTCTCTATGCATGACATCAATATGTGACAATATTTTGGGATGACTACTGATGCTTTTTATTTTTATTTTGTTTTATTTTGATTTACAAATATAGAAAATATTGTATCATTTTGATATGATTAAACAAATAAAGGCATTTGTTGTTCCTTTGATTCAAGTTAAAAAGTCAAATTAGTCCAGAAATATGCATTGCTTGAGTGTAAATTAGTCTTTAAGCCTTCCTTGACAATATCTATTCTTGTTTCACCTTGTCAATATCAGATTGCTATCATTCTTTTCTAATTATATATATGGACTTCTCTGAGCCTGAGGCCTATTTTTTATGTTACAGAAATGTTGAACAAATCTGACAATAAGTAGCTGTTTGATTTCTTAATGCTGGTTTTTCTATTTCCCACGTTCAGATTGCCATGGAGGAGCTGTCCATCCAGGAGTGGACAGAGTTGAGGACAGGGGTCTGGACCTCACTTGAGCCCCCGGACCCTGCCTTCTCCACACGGGACAGATAGCCTGAACAGGAGGCATGGTAAACTGCTTAAACCACTGCACATCATGGTTTGGTTTAGATGTCTTAAAAGAGAAAATGAACTGTTTTTTCTGTAATATTGTACAGCTCAGTTGGAATTTGAGAAATTGAGGAAGGTTTTTATTAAATTGAACAGCAGAGCGACTGACTGGAGTGATGATGTCTTCCTTAGACACTCATGACGATGACCAGTTGGATGTAACATTCATAGTCAACAGGTCAAGTCACTAGTGTCCAAACTTTTGTCGCATTTGTACATTGATTCAGGACTGTATGTTTGTGAAGTTGGATTTTACTCTACCTTTTACCTTTAACTTGTACTTCTATTATATTTTTGCTATAGAAATCAGTGTTTTATTAGTTTATTATTAGAGACAAAGAGCCACATTTATTTCTTGAAGCATGGTTTTTAGCTAAGGTTCACTCTTGACTTTGGAAACAGCTAATCTCACCATAGTTTTAGTGATACTGTTTTTTTCAATTATTAGTTATATTTCTTTTTACACTTCCTGTAGATCTACTGTAGGTTTGTTGTAATATTTTTACCCCCAAAACACCCCCTGATACACATTTTACATATGTGGAAGTGACCATTTCACATGATAAAATCACATACGAGCACATGTGATTTTCAAATATGTTTCATGTAAAATGTAAAGTATCACATACGAAAACAGCAGCATGACCATTCTAACACTTCACGTGTTTTTTGTAAGGGATTATTGGTAATATTGAGAGGAACTTAATGACTGTAATCTAATATCTCTCTCACTCTCTTTTTCACACCCTCTCTCTCTCTCTCTCTCTCCCTCACACACACACACACACACACACACACAGCTGTGGCAGCTCGGTGCTCCTGACTGACTGACAGCCGGCGCAGGATGCTCAGGTGGCGGCGGCAGCGTGCTCTCTCTGTCCTGTCAGTCACTCTGCCAGTGGAGGTGGGCTCCGTTAACTGTTAACACCTGTTCGGAGGTAAGAAAATCTTTCCTGTGTTGTGTCAGTGATTCTCACTGACATGTGGGTTGCCTCATATTTGTCTCGCATTCAGACTGGCTGACTGCCTGGAGCAAAGTAAGCATAGCCTACCTGGTCATGTTGTATGTGCTGCTGTTCCTGTCTGGCTCTTTTTTGTTTGTTTCTTTTTTTTTCTCAATATCAATGTAACTATCATATCATCCAGCCTTTTTTTCCATTAATCTTATTGCCAATGTGTGGTACAATCAGCGTATCATAAATCCTGTAATAACTACCAATTAGAGTCTATTCAAAGGCTCGTGTTTGTATAGCAATTCATTTCATGTTGCAAATTGTGTAGTGACCTGTTGGTGTCGGCAGGGGCGCTGTTAGGCGTAATTTCGCTACCTTGACATAGAACTGCGACCAATAGAACCGTTATGATCTATACACAGAGTAACTTGCCGTAATTAATGCAGTGACACTGGTGGCAAGTAACTCATTTACTCAACTACTTTCCTTAAGTGCAATTCTAAGGTACTTGTACTTTACATTAGTATATACATTTTCAGTTTCATGCTTCAACTCCAATATATTTCAGAGGCTAATTGTAAATCTTTTACTCCACTACATTTATTTGACAGCTTTTGGTAAAAAAAAACGTTGCAGATTAATATTTTACATGCAAAGCATATGATTAGTTTATAAAATATAATGCTTTTTTTCATAGATTGATTAATAGATTTAAAAACACAAATTCATACTGTTTAAGTAAATTAGCAATGTTAGGGTATCAGTAATAATCATTTACATCATTTAGATTATATATTAAATTTAATCCATACCAGTGCTTGTTTTAGGAATGGGCATCAGAGGATTGATAAATATGTTTAGAACAAAAATCCAGATCTATTCTGCTGGCACTGATAATTCCTTGGATTTGCTGTTAACGCTACGCCACTGTTCACACAAGTGCTGTATTGCTAACTACATTGTCGGTATGCTATTACATAAACTCAGCTGAAGCTTTTTTTTTTACTACACTACATTTATTTGACAACTGGCAAACGTATTTTGAGCATCTAAAGTTACAATGCTTTATTATACAGTAAATTAAACCACACAGTAGTAAATACAATGGGTATAATTAGCTACACTGCAACCCGCTACAACATTAAAATGCTGCTGTATCAGTAATGATAATACAATAGTATAATATATAATAATGTTACACTGTCAAAAGAAAATTTTGCCTGCATAGTCTTAGTCATAGTACTTTTACTTTCATACTTTAGGTACATTTAGCTGATAATGCTTGTGTGGTTTTACTTAATTTAAATTTGAATACAGGATATTTACTTGAGTCTTGGTACATTGTGTTATTGCTAATTTAATTAATTATTGTTTCAAATCTAAATACTATAGTTTTTTCACAACTGATACACTGGGAGCTTGATGACGCGCTACGTTTGTCACTTCTATGCGTTTTAGTTCTATAAACGTACAACACACCGTACGGCGTCGGCGTGCACGCACGTATTCTCTCGCTCTGTCTGTATTATTGCTCAGAATCCAGCTACCATGGGGAGTTAAGGGGATAGTCGACGGGTTATTTTCGTTAATATTTAATATCAGAAAGCTATCCATATGCTGCGTTTTGGAGTACACAGTTCGCGCCACTATCCCCAATGCAGCGAATTACGGGGATCGGGCTTTCTGAGACGGTAGGACTGACACTTTTACGGAAAACACGGGACGTGAACGTACCTAGATAAGCTAGCCAGCTAACAAGCTAACCAAAACTAGCTAGCTAACACACCAAGCTAGCTGGCGCTGCAGCCAGTAGAGTGGAAAACGTGCCCTCGCTTTCTTGTTTTGTTTGATCTTAGATCGGATGATATGTTGGCGTTTATCAGTACGAAAGTTGGCGTTGCTTCTGTACGAGTTTGCTTGTCGCGAATACATTTACAAAGTACGCTTGTTTTGGAGTGAGTTTGCATGCAGGCCCGTCTTGTGTGGTTGTAGAGTTTGTTTCTGTACCCATCCCCCCACCGTCTTTGCAGGCCAAGATGAATGAGATTCTCACTTCAAAGCACCGGCATTGGTGGTGGCATAGCTGCAAGGCTAGCTAGCTGTCTAAACTTGTTAACATTAATTTGTTATTTAGGAAATGAAGTCTAGCTACACGAAGTGGGAGCTTTGTTTTGTCAACTGTTCGCGCTAGCTTTTAAGCTAGCTGTTAAAATGACGACAAAAACTTAATGGTGAACTTCAGCTTGGAAATGTACTCATGGAGCATTACATAGTTTTTGGTCAGACTGGACTATTAGTTGCAAGTTACAACGACTGACGGTATTAAAAAAACTCACCTGCAAAGTTAGCACTGAAGCAATATTTTTGGTTTTTGTGATCCTGCTCTGTTCTATTGTATGTATTTATTCTGTTCATTATGCCATTTTGCTTCTAACTGGTGCTGCATAGTGAGGTTATATATGTATAAATACATATGTAATAGTGGTCTGACAGTGAAGGTGGTGAAATATAAGCCAGTCATCTTTAACACATGTCTTTGTAATGTTTTTTTTTTGTCTTTATATGCTTTGTGCCAACTCCCACTGCTACAACTAATCACTTTTCTTGTTTCCATCGTAGGGTGAGTTGTTTGCCAGCAAATTCTTTGCTAGAGTGGAAGATCTGACCTCTGCCTTGAGCAATCAGAGACATGAGTGTTGTCAGAGAATTACATGGGATTGGGTTCAGGGGTGGTGGTGGGGTTGTGGCCTCTCTGAGCGGCCCTACCCACTTTACAGAGGATGCTCCGCGACCCCCGGTTCCTGGTGAGGAGGGATCTGATGTGGACCCCCCAGTCCAGTCAGTCAGCACCCGTCCGAACACCCTTTCCCAAACCCTGGGCTATCCCCCATTATCCTTATCATCTAAAATGGGAGATCCATCAAGTTACACACCCTCCTCCTCGTCTGCGACCCCTCGTCGCCCTGATCTGGACTTGGGGTATGAACCTGAGGGCTCGGCTTCACCAACTCCCCCTTACCTGAAATGGGCAGAGTCACTTCACTCTCTCCTGGACGACCAGGAAGGCATCCAGCTGTTCCGAAACTTCCTGTGCCAGGAAGGGTGTGCGGACCTTCTCGACTTCTGGTTTGCTTGCTCGGGATTTAGGAAGACTAGCCAGGAGAAGAAGGCAAAGCTGGCCAAGGCCATCTACAGGAAGTACATTGTAGACGGAAGTGGGATTGTCTCCAGGCAGATCAAAGCAGCCACCAAGAGCTTCATCAGAGACTGTGTGGGAAGGCCGCATCCAGACCCTGCTATGTTTGAACAGGTAATTAAAACGCTGATGTAATGTTTGTAATGATTCCTTATAACAGCAAAGCACTTTGCATTACACAGGGCAGTGGAAGATATTATAGATTTCTCACAGGCTGTATTTTGTCCATCTGGGTTCTTTCAAATGGTCATGTTCAGCCAGACTAAGGGATTGAAATTTAAAGCTGTTTAAGTATCAGCCAATGCAAAACAACACTGATGTGTAGTCTACAGCTACTAAAACTGAATTGTGCCTGTTGCAAACATAATGTCAGGACACCCAAAGTAGTAATTGGCATAGATGGCAGCACTGTCTGCAGACTGGTGCTGAGAACTTTCTTTTTTTCTCTCTCACAACTTAAATCACTTCTTCCTAGTACACAGATGGCAGCTACGTGTTTTTGGCCTATGCCTGTAAAGCCATCGTAGTTTAATTGTATGTCAATGTTTACTTCTAGATTTGAGGAACTTGACAGCCACGTCTGCTTCCCTCACAACTGGTGAACAGCCCAGAAGTTGTACAGAGTATATTTGTTTAAGAACATGCCCCATTGCATTTCATATGTAGTAAAGAGCGTACGTTTGTGTGTGTATTCATTTTCTGTAGAAGCTGAATCACATTGTTTGGAAGATTAGTCATATTTGCAGTCAGAATAGATGCTGCACAACAGTCATTGCAGGCTTATGGCTTGTCATGGACCTGTCAGAGACTTTTTAGGGGGCAGGAACTAAAACTGGACCCAGGTTCCCTCAGTCAAAATGGATTTTACCTGAAAAGGTTCCTAGGTTCCATAAAAGGCTGTTACAGCATGTGATTACAGAATGAGATAACATAATTACCACAAAGAATCAAATGAGGCTAGTTTCAGTTATCTTTGCAGCCAAACTTTTTCCACACTCTTGTCTTGCTATTTTCTATTGCTGTTTTTTAGAAGATTCTGGCAGTTGAATAAATGTTCACCAGTAAACTGAATTTCAGTCCCTAGTTAAAACACGGTTTCACCGAAGTCCAGTATTGTCTGACTTGCATTCAAACCTGGTTAACAAGAATGTCGCAAAACCACAACGAGTGACGCACACTGAGCCACTGACATTGAACTTGTGGGCACAATACAGATCTCTGAGTCAGTCTGGATTGAGTATTAGACTAGCTAGGCGGTTACATAAATGTGGGTTTATCTCATGTCATTGTGTTGGTCTGGAGTGGGTACTAGTTTAGTGTGAGTGTTCACATTTATATTCAAAAGCTAAGCAGTGTTGGAATTGTGTTTAACCTAAATCAAGCGAAAAGTTGCGAGCTAGGAGCAAGATTAAAAGCTTCAGACCATTACTCTTTGCATTCTGTGTGTGTGTCGGTGATGAGTAGGTGGACTTAAGTGAAATTCTGTGAAATGAATGTAACATCTTCTGTACCAACTCGGAAGTCCAGATATGTGACCTGTGTGTGTGTGTGTGTGTGTGTGTGTGTGTTACAGGCTCAGACAGAGATCCAGGCCATGATGGAGGAGAACACCTACCCTTTGTTTCTTAAATCGGATCTGTACCTGGAGTACACGCGGACAGGAGGAGAGAGCCCCAAGCCTAACCCCAGTGATCAGAGCCCCTCATCGGGTCCAGCCAAGCCAGTGCCTGGTTACCTACCCACACTCGCTGAGGATGAGGAGTGGAGGTGAAAGGATGCACAATTAATGTCTTATATTGCACAGGATCTGTGCCTGTCAACTGACTTTTCTGAGCGCAACACTTGTGAAATAATGAATGTTTCTGATGTCTGACTAACAGATGCAATTTTATCTGATCTTAGGTGTGGAGGAGGAGTGAGGGAGATGGAGGAAGATAAAGATGAGGAGGAGTGTGGAGACACACCGGCTGGTAGGCTGACTCACAGCCTGCTGATGCAGACAGCACCGCAGAGAGCCTCGACCAACAGGAGGAGGCCAGACAGCAGAGAGTACAGGTGTGTGTGTGTGTGTGTGTGTTATACGTACTGTAACAAATAAGAAAAAGTCGATTCTTTACTTTTAATATAAACAATAGTAAACAACAATAATAAACATTTGAATGTGAGCTCACTACATTATAATCTCTCCGCTCATTCTCAGACCGTGGCGGGAGCCAGTAAACCCATACTACGCAAACATGGGCTATGCCCGTGCTCCAGCAACCAGTGCCAATGACAGCGAGCAGCAGAGCATGTCGAGTGATGCAGACACACTGTCACTGACCGACAGCAGTGTGTGAGTACACACAGATGAACTCGCTCACTCCCTCATTAATTCAGTTACTCGACTTAATGACACCACTGGTTTTCAGAATGAATGAGCCGTTAAGATCTCTGTTTGATTGTTTATCCATGTCTGTGTGCAGAGATGGTATTCCTCCATACAGATATCGGAAGCAGCATCGTAAGGAGATGCATGAAAGTGCCAAAGCCAATGGACGTGTGCCCCTACCTCATATACCTGTGAGTTATACACAACTAATTTAGGCTCATATAGGGTGCTCAGACTTATTTCATGGTTATTACAGGTTTTCTGCCTAATTTCTTTTGTCAATGTTTTAAAATGGCTTCTGAATTTTAGCAGCAGAGGTGTATGGGGATTTGTGGCATGTCATTTTGGTGCTTTTGTCTATATACAGCGCACGTACCGCATGCCAAAGGACATCCACGTAGAGCCTGAGAGGTTTGCAGCGGAGCTCATCAGCAGGCTGGAGACGGTTCTCCGAGAGAGAGAGGCTCAGGAAAGACTCGAAGAGAGGCTGAAGAGAGTACGACTGGTGAGTGCATTACTGTGTGCGCTCCTTGTGATGCTATGATGTGTACAGTTTATTTTTTAGTAATGACAAACTGATGTGATGTGTTCGGCAAATCAGCTCACAGTGAGTTCAGCAGACTCCTTGGCACGCTAGGATTTTATAACTAAACTAGGACTTTGACGCACGCTTTTCTTTGCAAACATTCAGTTGAAATAGCATTGAGTTAAAATGGTCAGCCAGATTTAACTTCAGGCTTTTAAACTGTCACAGGGATGCTTAATTAAGTCTATTTTTAATGAAAAATAACCTAATAGATGGCATAATTTGTCTCTATTTCTATTACACACACGTTTGCTGAGGGCATTTATACATTGTATTTCTCAGTTAGAGTTCAAATATTTATCTTCTTCTCCCAACAGGAAGAAGAGGGGGACGATGCTGACATCTCAGTGACAACCTCCATGTCTTCTAATGGCATGCAACCCCCCCTCCCCTCATCGTTTACACCTGTCTACGGTGCCCGTTATTCAGAGACCACTGCTAACACGGCAACGGCCGCCACTTACGGCGGCCTGGTCGCCATGGAGGATTCCCATGACGACCCGGAATCTATTTTGGATGAGCATGTACAGCGGGTGATGAAAACGCCAGGCTGCCAGTCGCCGGGGGCAACCAACAGCACCTTAGGAGGAGGGGGTCGAAACACTCCTCCCAAATCATCACGTTCTCCTGATGGGGGGATCGGCCCGCCTCACTACCTCCCACACCGAGGGGGAGGTCACAGTCTGCCTGCTGCTGGGGTCAAAGGTAAGAGGCTGTGGAGAGGAAGCATATGATGTGCATCAAAACATCCACTTGTTATTTTTGATCCCATGTGTTCTTGTAGATGTCACAGTGAACAAGATATTTATATTTCCTTTATTGTGAACAAATTATCATTATTCCATCTTTATTTTCTGACTTCCCTGCCCTGTCTGTGGCAATTAGTCCCAAGTCCATCGGCTCCCACTGAAGAAGTGAATCTTAAAATTAAGTCACCTATATTAGCTGGGCACTGCAGCTTTTGGCATTACTCAAACAGGAGAAAATGGTGCTTCTTGCGAACAATTTTTAGCAGAGGATGAACACATATATGGTGCTCTAGTGAATATGAACCACAGCAGGACACTATGTGGTGCCCTATTAGACTCTGGACATTACTTGTTAGTAGGATCAATTCATTGCTGTTTTCATGGAATTTGTTGGCTGTGAGAAAATTAGAGAATATCACCAGCTTTGTACTCGACATGCCACAGTTCTGGCTTTATAAAGATTACTTTAAAAACATTTTCCGGTGAGCCACAGCTGGATTGGCACTTGAGGTTGAGGTATGACAACAAAAGAGAGCCCTGATTTCAGGGCACCATTTCTTATTTCATTTATGTTCTTTATATTACACTTCCAATGCCTTGTAGGTATTTTTGCAAGACCAGGTGTCAAAGCTACTGCAGTGGTGGTATTATATTTTACTTGATTGTAGGATGTATTGAAGACAGGCTAGTATGTCACTAATATGACATGTGATGTGATTGCGCTGTGATGTATATCTCAGGTGTGCATCACCACAAGCAGCTGTATCACCACAGAGGAAGGGAAGGCCAGGAGGAGGCAGGTTCTAGGTCTCAGGCCAACTTCATGTGGAACGGAGACCCAGCCAACCAGTACGCAGGGAGAAGTCGTAACTACGCTGATGGGGCTGGAGCCAGCACGCTTGAGGGCATGGGTTACAGGTAGGCTAGTGTGGTTGAGAGTGCTGATAAATGAGCTGTCTTTTTATTCAGATGACCCCAATTCGTTTGTGTATGTCGTTACCTGTTCGTTCTGCAGTAGTAAAGGCAGCACGCTATCACGGCGAGGTTGTAAGAAGGCATCAGAGACACCAGGCAAAGGGGAAGAGAGTGGGCGTGGCACAGAGGCCCAAGTACCACATGAGGATCTGGAGAGAAACCAGAAGATCCTGCAGTGGATGATGGACGGAGACAGACAAAGGAAGAGCACACATGGGTGAGTAATATAACGTGTATAACTCATGATTAATACTTTAAGATATTTTTTGAAATTACTTGAATTCATGTTTATTTTATTTGAAATCTTTTGTTATGGTTATGATGATTTACCAGTTCAGACTAATGTGCTCGGCTTAGTGTCTAAAAGTAAACGGCAGCACAATAGAGGCTTCACTAGATCATTAAACACTGACATGTATGTAATATGACGCATGTACTCAACATATTAACATGAAGTCAAAGTATAGTAACCGTTTTTTTGCGGTGCATGGGATCAGTGAAACAGTACTCCAGCTGACACAGAAGCAACATTAGCATTAGTTTATCATCTATTCATCTTTTTCAGAAGGCTCTCCAATCCACCAATCTCAAAGAAAAATGCAAACACTTAAACCACACCACCTCATGTGCCTACAGAAATAAAACAAATGTATTAGCAGTCTTATCATGACGCTATTCTTCACGCGCTGTGCTGTGTCCACGTTAGCAGTTACTTTTCCTTCACAGTGTGGGATCAAGTGGAATCGTATTAATGTAGCTGCGTACCGAATAGTTTTTAATGAGCTGTAAATTGACATCATTTTCAATGTCACATCCTTTGACATTCATCGTGTCTCCCTCTCTTTTGCTGTTCCAGCGGCAGCACCAGTAGCTCCAGGAGAACGGGAACCAGCAGCGAGTCACCACGTCCAACTTCAGTGGAGCGGCCTGGAGCTGTGCACCCTTGGGTCTCTGCCCAGCTGCGTAACAACCCTTCTGTGTCCCCCGTCATCCCCGGCTCATCGACCGCCCAGGTCCAGCCCTCGCACCCTTTCATCCAGGACCCGGCTATGCCCCCCAACCCAGCTCCCAACCCCCTCACCCAGCTGGAGGAGGCTAGGAGGAGGCTTGAGGAGGAGAGGAGGAGGAACGCACTACAGCAGGCCAAGCAGAGGTTGGTGACAAGTCCATTTTATTTGTGTAGCTGTACAAACAATTCTCACGCCAAAACATTGTGACAGAAAACCTGCGCTGGAGCACATAAGGCGTTCGAGTGAGTGAGTGAGTGAGTGAGTGAGTGAGTATGTGTTTGTTCACATGAGTGAAGTAGCTAAAATTACTAGCTAGTGTTTGCTTATCTGCTAAGTTAATAAGCTAGTTAACACAGCCAACTGTCAAAGATAATGCTGGTCTAGACACGAGCAGCACTTGGCTGTATGAATGGTTGCTTTTGTAATTTACATTAATCCTTAAGTTAATGTTATACATTAATGTTTGTTTTGACATGGATCTTTCTCTCTTTAAAGGCATAAGTCTGGTAAGCGCCAGGTGTGTGAGAACATGACGGTCGCCTACTACTTCTGTGGAGAGCCAATCCCATACCGAACATCAGTCAAAGGCAGAGTGGTGACTTTGGGCCAGTTCAAGGAGCTGCTTACCAAAAAGGGCCATTACAGGTGAGAACAGGCATATGTTTTCAAATGTAAAGTGTGGGTGGGAATGTCACATTTTGTTTAAGATCTGTTTATTAAAGAAATAAATAATCCCACTCCAATGGAAACACAATCTTATTTATGTACATATGGAATGTCACATTTTAAGCCTCTGAAAACAGGAGGTAGTTGTTTGCATAATCTGTTTATCTAAAATAAAAAACGCAATAGCTAGAGCATTGAAGAGTTCTGTCTGTCGTGTACTCACGGTGAACTCTCATGTTGCAAGTTGATGATGTCGTTACGTTACATGCGGTGCAAAATGTTGTATAGAGTAATGGCACTGTTATCATTCCTGACAGATTCAGTCATCGTGAGTTATTGACATATGTAGCCTTTTAACTTAATTTGTACAGATTGAAGCATTTTAAGATAATGTACAATAAGAAAAATGTACCAATGTAGGCACTGGTGGACCATTGTTATTGCAGAGTTCAAAGGGTTAAAGGAATCATTGTTTAGTTTTGTAATAATAAAGCATCTCTGGGTTTTTTGTGCAGGTTTTACTTTAAGAAAGTGAGTGACGAGTTTGACTGCGGTGTCGTGTTTGAGGAGGTTCGTGACGACGACGCCATCTTGCCTATCTTTGAGGAGAAGATCATCGGAAAGGTGGAGAAGGTTGACTGAAATTTGGGAAAAGGAAGATGACACAGAATTGCAACAAGATCATTTGGGGGAGAGAGAAAAAAAGGAGATTGGAAGAGAACACTGGGTTGGATGGAAATTCAACTGCGAGAAAAACGAACAGACGTATGACAGAAAGTGGAAAGATGGAAGGAGCAATGTGTGACAGAAGGGAGATAGCGCTGCATGGTAGAAGTTCGAGTATTAAGGAGGTGGTTATTTTTATGGAATATCTGGATATCTGCGTCATGCCTGGATCAAACCCACATACAGCAAAGAAGCTTGGCCAGATGAACCGGGAGCGGAGTAAAGGAACATAAATTATTTCACCTTGTCTTGTCTCCACTGTGGATATTTCAGGAGCGCTGTTAAAATCTGATGTCTGACCAGTCTTCCACTTACACTGCGATGGATGGAAAAGGGTGAGGAGACTGCTGGAAGGAGAGAGAGGATAAAGTAGTCTTCCACTTCTGCTCTGGAGGAGTCTGTCCTTCGCAGACCATTGCAATGCTGCTACATTACCACGGAAACTCTTCAATCGGTGCTCAGGACAGTAAAGAAAGCGGTTTTGTTCCATTCGGGAGTCTTGCTGCCTTTTGCTGTCTCTGTTCCTCATCAGCTGGTGACGAGGGACGAGGACAGAGGATTTTGGGGGAGTGGAGCCTGCTTCTCCTCTCGTTGACTTCATAGCCTCAAAACACAAACTTTCTCACCCTCGAGTCCTAGATGTCATGTAGTGAACTCTCACAGCAACATTTTCAGACGATAGTTCTCCACACAACTTGTTTACCAAAGCTACATATTTTTGATAAGACAAGTATCCTAGCTACTTGTTTCATTTTATTTGAATTGTGTATGTACAAGGCAGGTACTATTACTTATTAATGCAGCCTAATTTCGTTATATCTCAACTTAATGTATTATTGTGTATGTTTTGAAGCTAGTTCATTAGTCATTTCAGGGCAGCCATTTTGTTGTTTTCCCTCTGCAATACATCCCTGCACCTCAGATCTGTACCTTTCGATTGTGCAGTTATGTTGTCCTGCGCAATGGATTTTCATAATAGGATTGCTTTCCCCCCCACCCTCAAAAATTCTCATGAAAAATAAGAGCGCGCACTAAATGTGTGCCATCTTTGACTACAGTATCTGTTGTTTTTAACAGGTCACACTGTCCCCCTCATGTATGTCATATTTTTCTGCTGTACTAAGAGCCTGTGTTCGTAACTCTGAACTCAGTCTAGGTGCCTGCCTGGCCAGTGCCATTACTCCCTAGAATGCGTATTCTGAAGCCGTGTTGGTGAGTGGGAAAAGCCTGTCATGTATGCCTGAACTCAGCCAAAGAGCATATCGTGAGTCCCGTAGGATCAAATGTATTTTTTCCGTCATGAGCAGAAGGAAATTTTTTCTCTTGCAGATTTATAAACTTGCGCCGAATTTAAAATCTGCAGCGTCTCTTAAAAGGATAGTTTGACATTTTTTGGGAAATGCTTTTCTGTTTTTTGTTGCTCTCGTGTTTGTACCTACAGTAAATATGAAGCTACACACAGCAGTTGGTTAGCTTTGCAATTATTTTCTCAATTCATCGTGGCCCAAAATTGCTTGATTTGTTCGAACAACGAATAGCAGCTAACCAGCTGATAGAGCTCTCTCTCTCTCTCTCTCTCGCTCTCTCTCTCGCTCGCTCTCTCTCTCTCTCTGATATGAGAGTGGTCAATCTAGCTCTTAGCAAGAAAGCAAAGGAGTGCATTTTTAAAAATGTCCAACTATTCCTTCAAACTCCTCACAGTACAGTAAGTGCAGTATGATAAAGCACTGATCACACACCAGCTATGTAAGCTGAATGTAATTTGACTTTTTCTAAACCTCTACCCGCTATGTCCTCAAAGGAAATCTCTTCATTGGACCTGTCATCACGTCTGTCTTCATTATTGATCTCAAACTGTTGGCCTGATTGAGTGTTTTGTGTTGTCTATGCTGGTAGTAAATTGAATGTGTTCATCAAAGAAAGAGGTCCTACTGTACAGGAATGTCAAAAACAGTTTGTCCTGGGTTTCTGCCCAGTAAGGGAAACATAGGATCTAAATACATATGTCCTTACTTCAACCCATTATGCCTTCAATATGAAATTTAAAATTTAGATATGTATTTGTTTATAAAAAAAATGTAATTTTAATAATCACCAAGCATGTTCTTTATAAGGAATGTTTTCCTGAGGAGTTGAATTATCTATTTTGTTTTAATGTTTATGTGCAGACTGCTATGGCCTTCTGATATATTTTCTGTTTTGTTACAACGCCCAGGGACAGATGAATAACAACCTTTTTAGAGTTGTTTCTTGATTTGTTGATTTGAGTTGATTCGATGGACAAAACAAAAACAACTGCGTCTGTTGTGTTGTCAATTTGTGTGAAACACAGTGCCTTTTATCATGTTAACTTAGAAAATATCTTTATTGAACCAATCCATGCTTTTAATGTAAGTTTTTATTTTCAGTCAATCCCGTTGAATTTGTAGCTGCAATCATGCTTGCTCACTAATCTTCCTATAGATCCTCTGCTGTAAATATGTACATTATCATTTCATATGTGTCTTCAGACCTGCACCACATGTCCATGGTGTTTCTGATTTTCAAAGGTCAAAGATGTCACTGTGCTGGATCCACTTGTACATTTCTTTTAAAAAGGTACTTCATAATAAAGATGTTGAATAAACACTTCCTCTCCTTTTTATTGTTCAGGCATCTTTCTCCGCGTTTACTCTTATTCACATACTTTACTTTCCTCAACACATAACGCTGCCTTAAAACACATGGGTGTTTTTCACAGCAGGCTCTTGCCCAAATGATTGTCAAGCTAAAACGCAGCGACAGAAACGGTTACATACTGTAACCCCCATTCTATGAGTACAGGTTCTTAAATGACTTGTTCGTGATATGTGTGCGATGCTTATCGCTGTGTTGACAGGTGCAGGTGTTGCCACACTACTATCTTAAATGAATTAACTTTCTGACTTGACTGATGTTTTTTTTTTCAGGTCAAAGTGCAGTACTGAGTAGTTTTAAGAAAAGTTGTAAGCTTTTCAGTAATTACAATAATCAAGTAATATTTATGTAATCGGACATTCTAGTAATTACTCAATTACAAAATAATTGCTGAACAATTTTAGTTAATTAGGTCACTTATTGTGAACAGGAAATAAAGTAGATACTGGAGAAGCTAAAAGTTGCCCAATTATTGTAATGTAAAGACAATAAAAATAATATACGAAATAGTTGCGTATGTACCATACATCCATATTCTGTGCCTGTTTAAAACAATAAAAGAATCTCTTTTAATGAGCCCATGAAGATAACCCCAAAAACTGTACTTAAACGCCACCTTGTGGATTTAGTTTTTTTCAATTGACGTACAACGTGAGGTCAAAGTTAAAATGTGACGCAAGCACGTACGCAAAAACTAGTTAGGGAAAACGTAGTTGGAGGAAGCATTTTGTAAACAAGTTTTTCTTAATTCCTTAACGCGGTTATCTGACCCGAAAGAACACCAGTAGCGCTATGTACAGTTGCACTAAATTCAGTGTTTAGTATAATCGCTCTTTAATAACCGGTGAATTTATGAGCCCGGAACGACAACATAAACTGCTAGCTATCGGTTGTTAAGCTAGCAAGTTAGCTTGCCGGCAGCGTCAGTTTGCCGGCAGCGTTAGCCCGGTTTGTGGCATGCCATGGATCCGTTAAGTATAGTTGCGGATGAAGTGACTTTGGAAGGTCTGGACGGAATAACTATCCCCTCTCTGTGGATACGACTAGAAAATAGACAGCCCAAGTTTCCCCTCAAGCTCGACGACTTCACCAAGGAGCTCATCTGGAAGTCACTTGTCAGCAACACCGAGCTAAAATTCTATCAGCTCCCACAGGAGAGAGAGGATATTGTGCTGTTTGATAGGTGAGTCTATAATGATGGCTATCGCGAAAGGCTTAATTCAACCCAGATATAATGCAATTTCCCCTCTTTCCCCTGAATAATGTCCTGATTATTCAAGATAATCCACAGACCGCACTGTAAACATTTGTAGTGGGTCTATTTTCTCTTAGTGAAACACTCAAAACAAGACATCTGAAGCTGTCACTTTGAGCTCTGTAATAATTGTGACTATAATAAAAAATAAATGGGTAGATCAAAAAAATAACTACTTAATAAAAAAGAATCATTAGTTGCAGCCCAATATATTATTGTACAAAATTAGTTTCAGCTCAACCAACTGCAAAAGAAAGCTTCTGCTTAATCATTAATGCATGAGTAATGGTAAACTAATAATTTGATTCTTTAATAGTGTGTGTGTGTGTGTGTGTGTGTGTGTGTGTGTATACTGTGTGTATATAAGCACAGAGACAGCTTTCTTTAGTAAACACTTTTGTGGCCATTTTGTTGCTAATAAAGTTGATCTGATCTTGATGTGCATGTGTATTTTCAGGTTTAACAACATCGACCCAGAAACAGGAATTGAAACGGCACTAAGGTTTTCTGACACAAGGAAAGAAGTCTACCCGGTCAATATTATTCTAGAGAACAAGGATGGGATACAGGGCTCGTGTGCATTCTTTAAAGTGAGGACAGACATCACTAAGCATGTCCGCTCCAAGTCCCTCACCCCACTAGTCAAACTGCAGGAGGCTTTGGAAAGGTTCGTAGAGTTTGTTTGATAGTGTATAAATGTTGTTAAACCACACGCTGCCAGCATGAGCATGATTGTAAGAATTGTGTTCATATTAAATGACACAAAGGTTAAAGGTTTTCCACATAGTTCATTTTGTGTTGTCTTTCCTCTCAATTAAATACAATCGCTTGTTGTTGTAGACATGATAATGAACATATTAACAGAATCAGTCTGCCTGAATTTTAATAGTAGATTGCAGGTAAGAAAACAAAACTGCATAAAGTCTTACCTACAAGTGTGTAAACTGAGAAGCAGCTACAAACTGTATATAGCTATGATGTTTCTGTCAAGAATGCTTCATTTATTGCAAAACTGTCATTAAAGCAGAAATATGATTGGAGTTTTCTGATGTAAAAAGATTAATCAGAATATTCTCAGTTGTTACAAATTATTCTACTCACATCTTGATCTATACACATTCATGTCTCTGTTTATTCTCTTGTCTCTCTTAATATATTTGACATTTTGACAAAAGTAACCAAAACAATTATAATAGTTTTTGGATTATTTTCACTTTCTTTTTTACTTCAAAATTAAGGCCTACAAATATTTAAGCAGAAATCACAAAGGTTATTCAGATAATTATATTTTAGATAAACCAAACCAAGCTCAAAAATGTAATCTAAGTTTAGTGGAACTGTACATTTGTTTATGTTTCCCATTGTCCCCCTTCTCTCTAACCTGTACGTCCTCAGCTATGGCCGAAAGCTTGTTGTCGTGGCGTCTCAGACGCTGCGTTTCAGGACCTTGATTGGTTTCGAGAGCGATCCTGATATGAAACTCAACGACGACTCTTACTGTGTGTTGGAACGAGTGGGCCGAGCTCGATGGCAAGGAGAGCTACAAAGGGATCTGCACGGAAGCTCTTTCAAGTAGGAGACACGTCCACTCTCATTTAGCACAGTGTCCTTGCTGCCCTGTGTGTTCACCATGTAACAGCCAGTGTTGTGTTTCAACAGGATCGATGCTCGAAAGTTGCACTACATGAGGAAGTCTCTTGTCAGGCATGGACTCGTCAGCATGCAGTCTCATGTTACACGACTGAAGTCCGGACAACAGCAACACTCCATCCTTCTGCTGCTCAAACGCTTCTATGTAAACAGGTCTGTTTATGGTCCGCTGTTTTGCTCTTGTACACCTGTAGAGAAGAGAGTAGGGAATAATCTACTATGGTCCTATTGCAATTTCTCAGATTTGAGTAAATTGAAGTCTCAGGCTGGATATCAAACTCCAGTACCTTTTTAGCGGCTCTAGGGACGACAATGAGGGTCTAATGGTCCATCAGTCTGACACTTTGATCCAGACTGAAATATCTCAACAATGATTGGATGGATTGCATTGACATTTTGTACAGACATTCATGGTTCCCAGAGATTGAAGCTTAAGCACACGAAACCTATGATTGCACCACCATGAGCTTCACATTTGTGTTTTTGTCTCAACAACTATTAGTGCAGCACCATCATCAGTTCAAACATTTCATTTGTCCAATACTGCAAAATGAATGACGTTCCCACCAGCCTCTCAGCTGTACTTTGTTAAGTGCTAATTAGGGTTATTCGCATGCTAACACACTAAACTATGACGGTGAACATAATAAACACTTGGTAAAGTAGTACAGCCCAGCAAAGACACTAGTATGGCTATAGACTTTTAGCCTTGTCTAGTGCTGAATGAAGTATCCACTGCTCGTATCATATTACTATCAGATCAATAATTGGGTGATCAAATACTTCCTGGTTTAAAAACAAAATTGGCCACTTGTAGGTTGTTTTGTTTAAGCAGAATTCTTGTGTGGCTGCTACAACATTTAACATTTAGGAACATTGGCTAATTGTTGTCAAATAAAGCAAACGGAAACATGGTGATAGTATGATGATACTGAAAGTATTCTTCTGTATTAGTACCAAAATCCAGACACTAGCATTTCTAACAATATGAAGCCCCAGTGAAGTCTGCTAAAGTTTGCAGCAATAGAGACACAAAGCAGCAAGCCTCTTGGATAAAGTGAATAACTAGTCTCATCATCAGTACTTCATTTTTGAGTAATTTGACTTTTATTGCATTTTCATAATGGAAGCTGTAAAAATAAACAAGCTTTTTCATGTGAGCTCAAGTATACTGAAAGTAAGATATCATTAAATCCCCTTTTGACTTCACCTGAGAAATAACAGCCAACTCTGTTCTCATTTTCTCTTTGCAATACTGTGCTTTTACAAATGTAGTATTAAGATATTAGATACTCCCACTCACTGTCTTTGTCCCTCTCTTGGAGAAATTCCTCTAAACCCCTTCTGCTCTTTCAGGAGGACAAAGTATGATATACTGATGGAGTACGTGTCCAACTTTCTCCAGCAGTCACCCAGTCAGTTTGCCACTTTGATCTCACTCAAAGGACAACTCGTGAGTATCTCTCTGTGAGTGTCTGTGGGTCTGCGTCTGTTCGTCTTTCTGTTTTGTGGTACTAACCGTGTGTTTTCTTTCAGAATGTGGATGAGGGAACTTATAAGCGTGTACTGCAATACATGCGATCTGCCAAGTTGGTTGAGTTTTGCCAGTACCCTTTGGAGGAGTTGGATCCTAGCGCCGGGCCCTGCATCAACAAGAAAGGTGATGTGCTACGAGGCACCATACAGTACATACAGTATAAGCACAACATGATGGTGTCTGTGCTCAAGTCACCAATATATTTGATAGTTTCAATATTATCAATACAACAATATATGTATTGTTATCATGGTTATTAGTGATTGTTATGTTAAGCAGTGTCCTATTTGAAAACCCAGTTTGAAAGTTACATTAATGTGTTCCAGATCCTTCAGTTCAGTTACTGCCTTAAATATTCGGATGTATTGGGTTCAGCTTCAATGATCTCGAAGTGATAAATGAAGCTACCGACTGAACATTTTAAATGTACAGTATTTTGAAACTATTACCCACAGATTAGATGATATAATCTTATAGATATTTTAAATAGATAATATATTATTTTCATATTATGATTTACTGGGACATAAACAAAAACCAACAATTCGTTTCATTATTGATTACTCTTCCACTTACTAGCTTTCTCCAGAGCTTTTAACTGCATCTTTCTGTCCAGTCTTTGCAGATGCGATTTAAAAGCTTCTCAAAAACCGAGCAAGTGGACCTTTTATGACAAATTGAAAGGATTCTAACGTCACTGTAAAAATCCACTGAGGTGATGTTTATTCTTTTGTGGTGATTAAATTCATCATTGTATTTGCCACACGCCTAACAAATGTAACTTTTTTTCCCAGGAAATAAAGTGCTTGTGCGCTGTTTGAGACTGTTAAAGCCGTATACAAGGAAGGGCGTCACTGATGATGAGGACGATGAGGACGACGAGGAAGAAGACGACACTGGGGGAAGAAGAAGAGATCTCCCTTCAGAGGGGCGCATTATGGAGAATGATGTCCTGTCACAGGCCTATCACATTGGTATGTTTGATCACTTTCCTCATTTACGAAACGGATTTCAGGGATGGTGTGTGTCAAGCAGATAACATGGATTCATTTGGCTTTGTGTTCTTGTTTAGGGCACATTTCCTTTTGTTTAGCTGTGCTCTCCAGAACACTGGATTTGAAACTGAATAGTCCTTACCTTATCTGTCTTGGGTGAACAGTGAACGACTTTACCCTCAAATCTATTTTTATTCAGATCCAATGTTCAAGAGGACAGAGACAGCACAAGAACGAAATGCCATTGTCCAGGAAGTCACTGATGATTATCTAAATATAACTTTTCCACCTCCATTATTAATTCTTGCAGCTTTGTTTTTTGTTGTAATGCAGTGTTATCCTGTGGTGCAAAGGGAATCCCACAGAGTGGTATCGGTTTTAGGATGAACGTCGGTAAGCTGGAAGCTCGTATGCTCTGCCGAAGGCTGGAGAGGGACGGTGTGATTAAGGTAAGAGCTAGGCTAATACAACATTTCCCATATAGAGACATTGCCCCCTCACAACTAAGGAAACTTCTTGAAAATGCAATTAAGTCTAAACCAGTGAAGTCTGTTAGAGTAATTTATGTGCAGTCAGAGAGATTGGGGAAAAAATGTCTTACACAATGGCATGTTAGTTTGTGAATGCAGTCATGCTAGAAGCAAACTGTCAGATATGTTGGCACTTTCCACCCACGTGACCTTCACCAGAGGTTACCCACCACAAAGAACACCCTTCCTGTGAAAAGCTGTGTCAATGAACGTTTGTTGGTTGTCAGATGGAAATTTTGTGGATCTGTTTGTTTGAGTGGGAAATGCTGTTTGTTTGTAGACAATAGACAGGCATCAGTAGCATTTTAATGTTAGATAAGAATAAGATAATGCTAATATGCTTACGCTGAGTGTACAGAAGCTCTGTCTTTTAATGAATACTGCTTTCATTTTACCTTGTAAGCCATACTAGCAACATGTATGTCTGTCGGTCAGTCAGTCTGTCCACCATTGTGGTCCAGACTGAACATTGTGACATTCATGTACCCCAGAGGATGGATTCTTGACTTTTGCTCTGGCACCACCACAAGATTGACATTTGTTGTTTTGATTGAAATGTCTCCACAAATATTGGATGATTTGTTACACACTGGATGATTGACTTGTAATAACGTTGGTGAGCCCTCAACTTTTCATCTAGAGCCCTAATCTGGTCAAAATTTTAGAAAATTAAATACGTTGTGTGAGGGGAAAAAATCAGATGACCCCAAACTGCCTTTCCTGATGGTGACAGATTTCCACCACAGTTGGTTTATGACCAAATACCTGCAAAATTAATAACATTCCCATCATTCTCTGCTGTACTTTGTCTTAAGTGCTACTTAGCTGTTAAATGTTATCATGCTAACACACTAAATTAAGATTGTGAACATGATAAACATTATACTTGCTAAACATCAGCATTAGCATTGTCATTGTGAGCGTGTTAGCATGCTGACATTAGCATTTAGCTCAAATAAAACCTCTCAGAGCTGCTAGCATGACTGTAAACTAAAGTATTAACTTGTATTATATTGTAAATAGACAAAATGTAGGAATTATAATATATATATAAAAGTCAGCACATACAACATTAGTAGTAGTTTATCCATTAATGTAGTGTTTTGAATTATGTAGAATTTAATTCAAGGTATTATACTACACATTTATTGAGCATTGTAACTGTATCAAAAAGCAATTTCCCTTCTGGGATTAATAAAGTATTTCTGATTCTGATTATATTGTATTGCATTGTAAAGGTGTTTCCATTTTTCTTGTCACTCATTTTATGTGTGTGATGTCTTTCACCTTGCAGGGATTCATGGAGGATGAGGGTCGTCAGCGGACTACTACATTTATCAGCCATAAGTGCGTATCTATAAACAAGTGTAGATTTATACATTCTTACTCATGAAATCAGATACTATTGTACCAAATATTGTTCTGTTCGCTTCTCATGACAGGTGCGTGGGCGTAAGTGATCAACTCCAACTGTTTGCTAAGGAGCAGGAGCGGAAAAAGCTTCTGTACTCTTCTGCACCAGAGACATCAGGTACTGCGCCTGCCGCCCCTAAAACTCCATCGGCCTCAAAGTCGACAGCAAAAGTAAACACCAAGACTGCTGCAGCGAAGACGATTCAGAAAGCGGGTGGAGGAGGAAATAAAGGTGCAGAGGAGGCGGGGCAGATGTGTGGCGATGGAGAAGGGGATGCAGCAGGCTTGGACGGAGAGGGAGGTAAAGCAAAAGGAAAGTCGGGAGGAAAAAGTCACACTTCAGGGAAGAGAAGCAGTGTGAAAACTAAACAGACACAACCTGAGATCCCCATCATGCAACCTACACCATCTGACTGTGAGTTCTCTGTAAACCTTTGCACATTTCACACCTGATATCACTGAAAAATAACTCTGTAAGCCAAAATGCACACCCTAATGATAGAAGTGTTAGTTTAATTAGTCAGTTAGAGCTATTTATGTTGACTGGCTCTGCTGTCATCACTCAGGTGAAACCCCAACCTGCAGGGAAACCACGACCACTTTGACACCTGACTCGATGTCCAATCCCAGCGCAGGTGATTTGCAGAAACGGGCCTAAACAACTACACTTTAGCTACACTTCAGCAATAGTCAGACTTTTCATTCTATTTTCTGTCTTGCTGTCCACACAATGGTGCTGCTGGAACTGACTTTAAAGTCGATATGGCAAACTGGTTACCAAACAGTTGCTTATTTACCCATCCAGCAGACACGGAGCAACATTAGCTCATTTGAAGTTGAGTTTCTGTCCATCTGATGACTGCAAATTCAAAATCCTTTTTTTCCTCAGCTTTGGTCTCCACCAACACCTGAGGGAAATGTCTGTCTCTCCACTATGTTCACCAGCTAGTCTCTCATTTGTCTGTCTGCTGTTTGGTGCTAGGCAGAGGGTGTTCAGTGGGTTTTTAGAGCTTTTCTGCAAAATATGGCTTAAAGTGACAGATTAAAGCTGTGACAAATGTTATGTTTTTGTTCTGCTTAATCATATTTAATGATTTAATGATCTGTCGGAACCAGCTCAAGCTGAGGAGGAGGAAAAATCCAACTCAAGTCCTGCCAGCCCTTCACCTCAGAGTGAGGCGTTGAATGCAGCCGATAACCCGGCAGACAACAACATTGTGGTTGTGAAAGATGTTTGGCAGCCGCAGGTCAGTCTGATGTGTTGGTTTCAGTGTTATGTTTCACTGTTTTGTTCCAGCTGTTTAAGACGAGCTGACGAGTGTTGAAAGTAACAGTTGGGTCCACCTTCTTCAGGCCCCCAGATGTAAAAAATCCAGAAAGTCTTTGAAGAGGTCTCATGAGACGTACCGCCTGTTGAAGAGGAAGAACCTGATCGTTGAGGCTGTCCGCAGCTCCAAAATCATAGAGGGTCTTTTCCTGTCAGTTTGTCTTCAGTGTTGATCAGTTAATTTCAAAGTATCTTATCGCACAGGGAATAGAGGGAACAAGAAATGCCAACATGCTGTCTTTCTCCAGGCTACAGAAGTTAATCAATGATGAAGAAAAGCTGGATGGAGTCAACTCAAAGTGTTGCAGGAAGACAATTTTACGTCTCGTTGACAGTCTGTCTAGAGAAGGCTTGCTTAAGGTTTACAAGACCACTGTCATACAGGACGGGATCACCAAGAAGGTAAATGCACACGTCACAGCTTCATGGACAGTTACGTTTCCAATTTTCCAATCATTTGCAAGTTCTTATGCACTTTTACTGCAGCCACTGTCTGTGGTAAAATGAAGCTACTGACTGCATATAGTAAACAGTTATTAAGCCATCAAGCTTATTTCACATAACTAATGAAAATCATTTGGATGAATTGATGTAATAAAAATAATAATAATGACATTAATTATTTTTAGCAGTTGAAGGAAGTTTGACAATACACTTATTTGCTCTCTTGCTGAGCTTTAGCATAGACAAAATCCACCTACCAGCACCTCTAAAGCTCACTAACAAACGTGTTTCTTGCTTGTTTTAAACTGAAGTGTAGAAATGACTCGTTGTGGTTTTGTGTCAGACTATTTGTTGACTGGACACGATAAAGACACCATTAATGTGAAACTATCCCTTTAAGGCTGCAAAAACTGGCATGGTTTTAATTAGGAGTGGGACAATATGCTTTATCTCCCAGTTTGATAACTATCACGATCATGTGCCAATTTGATATGTATTGCAATTCCATGCATAATTACAAATTATTGCAATTTAGTTAGCTTTTTTAACACTAGACAATGCTTAAAAGATGAACCATACACGTCTATGGATTTTATCATGAGTCATATTTTAATTTGCTAATCAAAAAAAGAATCATGACACTGCCACGCAGTTAGTGTTTGGCTCATTCAGAAAAAGTAAAACAAATAATAGGCATAAGAATACATTTTGCAGGAAAACATTTGAGTATGTGTGGTCTTCAAGATCACCCTAAAAACCCAAATAGATTGTATAGAAAAATGTTCAGTGTTTCTTCTTTTTATTAAACAAATATGTCAAAGAAAGCTATTTATAAATCTTTAACAAAACTATATATAAATCTACTGTGACCCCATCTTGCTACCAAGTGATAAAGTTAAGACGTAACCAAACGGTAAATGGAGGTATAAATGCATATGTTTAAATGACCACAGGCAATTGTCAGACAGTTGTCTGTCCTGTTATAAGAACAGTCAGACTAAAATGATTTATGTTAGTTGTGCACAATGTCATGTGTTTATTTTCTAATCCCTTTAGTCAGTACATATACAGTGATGATTAGAACATACTCAGCAACACAACTTTCACTCACTTATTCACTCATTTACCAACATGACGGATCATTAAAACATACGTCACACATTACTAAATACAATTGCACACATACAACAAATGTACAAATGTACTCTCTCTGTCTGATGCAGGTTGAGATGGTCGTTCATCCGTCCGTTCAGCCCAATGATGAAATAGTGAGCCGAGTCATTGAACAGGTCCGCTTCAGAATCTCCAGCTCTTACACAGCTGTACGGTGAGCCCAAACCAAATACTTCAAAATCAGTAAGTGAGCAATAGAGCATGTCTGAGTGAGTGGTAAATGTTTTCTTGGTGGTCACCCCAATCTTGTGGTAAGTAGTATTCTCTGATTTTCACTGCTGTCCCACATTCTGACTCCATTTTGACTACACTTGTTTTTGTTAGTTTCTCAGTGTAAATGTTCTCCCGACTCAATCCTGGCTTAGAATCAGTCTGTAGTATAGAACAGGGAACGAGCATTGTGTATTGATTCTTGTCACTTTGGTCTTCGTCCTCTGTCTCTCAGTCTGCAGCACACCGAAGAGAAAGCCAGAGAACAAGAAAAAAGGTTGGAGGAGATGACTTCTAAAAAGAGCAGGGCTGACAAAAAGAGAGCGAGCAACAAAGACGACGAGGACTTCAAGCCCACAACAGGTTTGGTCTGATTGCATATTAAATAAGCAAAATGGCTTACTTTGGCCGGAAGTTGAGACTGTGTTCCTGTGATGGGAGTGTTAGAACCATGCAAGCCAAGTAATGTAAAAGCTTCAATATTTTCATGCCCATTTTGGGGAGGCTTTCTCTAATAATTAATCATCAAAAGAAAACTTTTGACAACATTTGAATTCACAGCTGGAAAATGCTTTCAGATCCTGAAAGTTTGCTGCTCTATTTAAGTATTGTTTTCACTGTATATGCACTGTATAGATATCCTCAAGATCCGATTTCCTTCTAAATCTTTGTCCCTTTTTTCATTGTTTTGTTCACTGTCTTCTCTCTGTTTTTGTAGTTCGGGGATTGGGAAAGACTTTTGGCTTCCAGCCTAAGATGCATCGTCTGCGTGCTATCCATAACTTCCTCTGGTACCTGATATACGGGCACCCGCTCAGACACAACGCCACCAGCTCTCACTCGACCAATCAGACATTAGAAAATACAAACGGCTCTAACCCCGACTCGACAAATACAAACGGACAAATACAAACGTCCGAAAGTGCTGCAGCGGGTTCTGCAGACCCACAAACTGCAGATTGTACTTTGTCTAACTTGGATGAGACATTATCAGGTGATGAAGAGGAAGAGCTGAAGGATAAATCCTCACCTGGTCTTGGTCAGTCTGACTTGAAAGGTGAGCAAGCAGCATGTGTGTGTGTGTGTGTGTGTGTGTGTAGGAACTCCTCTGTAGTAAAACATGTTGACCTATTTTGAATGAGCTTTTATTTTGTTTCTTATAACTTGTTTCTATCAAAAGCAGAGCAAGATTTCTGCGTACCATTTATTTAAATTTATTTACCACTGCATATTGGGACATACTAGTGAATGTTGGTATGCATATTATAGTGATTGTAATTTTAGTATTTTGTTCGGACTAACCACCTTGGTTTTTCTGTAATCCCCACTATCTCTGATAGTGTATGCTGATGAACAGTCGTGGAAAAAATTCATGCCTCCTGTCCGTGTACACAAGGAGTTTGGCAGCGGCTGGGCGATGGTTGGCGACCTGCTCCTTTGCCTGCCCCTCTCCATCTTCATTCAGGTCATACAGATCAATTATAAGGTGAGCGCACATTTTCTTTTGTTTTTAAAAGGATGTTCATGCAGACCATCACAGTTTTACCGTCTGTGCACTATAGGAAAAAAACTGTTTCTGTGACAGATATACTGTAGCAGTTCTAAGTATTGGTCTGTCCTCTATCTAAGTGGAGCAGATGTACAAGATACACATAAACATTAAAACTGTAGCTGCAGCAGCAGTCTGTGGTGCCATTGTACACGTTCTATACACATACATTTATTATCTTAGTTTAAAAGCTGTGCAGTGCAAGAAAGGAGAGTACCCTAATGGTGATTTCTTCCTGAAACCAGACGTTTTGCTATTTCTTTACTGCATAAAAAATACCTGTTTCTGTAACGTAGTGGTGCAACAATCGACAGAAAATGAATAACCATTTATTTTGATAATTGATTAACTGTTGTAGCTGATGTTAAGATGTTCTGCTTTTCATCATGATTTTAAACTGAATATTTTTGAGATTTGTACTGTGTGTTGGACTAAACAAGACATTTGAAGATGTCACCTTACACTGGCAAAGTTGTTCAGTACATTGGGTACACCTAGCTTAAACCAACGCAGTCTAATACAACAGTTATGTAATAAATCCTACCTTAGATTCCATTATGCCTCCTAAGTTATACATGTGGACATTTGTGAGATATTGTTGATGGTCCCACTTCTTATAGCTCAATTTGCAATACACAAGGGAAGACAGAGCACATGCAGTGCATAAAAACACATTTGCTGACTCGTGTCCGCAGGTGGATGGACTGGAGGAATATCTCGACGACCCTGTGAAGCAACACTATCTCATTCGAGCGCTGCCTGCAAGAATGAGAAGACAGCTGCTTTATAAAAGGTGACTTTCTTTTTCTCTTGCTCTCTCTGTAACACATCATGGCTGTAATTCTAAACCAAGTATTTATGGGTTCTTTATATCAGGAGATACATCTTCTCATTTCACGAGAACCTGCAGAAGTTGGTCTACATGGGTCTGCTGCAGTTTGGTCCCGTGGAGAAGTTCAAGGAGAAAGACCAGGTACATGGACTTCAAAACACAGAATTTGATTTGGCTACTGTATAATCATAAAAGTAACCTGGAGTTCAGTAAGAGAGGATTAAAGTTTTAAATGAAATAAAACAAATTTTTGTTAAAGCAAAATTACACACAATAAAAGATATATACATATTTGTGTGGGGGGGGAAATATTCCATATAGACCACCAATGTTTTGTCTTCAAGTAATTTAACAGAGGGATCTGTTTCAGCATAGAAATGAAGAATATTTGGCACCGTCTTCAGAAGTCTTTGCTTGTGTAAAAAATATTTTCAGAAATAATACTATATAAAATCAAAAATGTAACAAAATTCAGCATAATATTATCTGACTGAAATAAAGAAAGGTGTATGCATTACACTTGCTCTACCCAAATAGCATTTAACTAATAAATACAAGTCAAAATAATAAAACGTTTTTCTTCAGACTAAAAGAGTGTGATAGTGATAGTATGAGTTGACTTTTGTTTTTGTTTTTTTCCCATAACACCACCAAAAGAAAACATGTTCCAGAAGAAGAACGGGGGTTATCAATATCAGTAAATATTGCTATGATCGAGTTAGGAGTATTTGCAGCATGAGTTTTAAATAAAGCAGAAATGTCTCATCAAGAAACAGAGTTTTTATTTTTACTGAAATCAAAATTAAGTAAATTCTCTTTTCATAATCTTTTTCTCTCCACGTCTGCACTAATCCAGGTGTTTTTGTACCTGAAGCGCAATGCCACCATTGTCGACACCACCAGCGCTGAGCCTCATTACTGGCTGGTCACAGAGTCACCGGACAAACCGTTTGAGAGGCGCCAGTACACGTTCAACAGCACTGAAGACGTAGAAAACTACTGGTTCGACCTGATGTGTGTCTGCCTCAACACAGCACTGGGTACACACACACACACACACACACAAAAGCACAATCACTCACAGCGCTGGCAGTCATATGGAAAATGATAATTGTCACTTTTTAAATCTCTCTTTGTTTGCATCTTTGTAGGGGTCATCCGTAATAAGAAATATGTCCCAGAAGATGATAATGCTCCTTCCTTTGTGCATGAACGCAACGTGTTCGTAGGACTGGCATACCTGCTAAAGTAGGTGGAGTGTGATTTCTCTGTAAGACAAGACATGTTTATTTGTATATTCAGCAACAAGTCAATTCAAAGTGCTTAACATAAGACAGAAAGGCATTAGGAAAAGATCTAAAAGAAACACAAAGCCATATAGGAAGATAATATAAGACGGCACATACATAGGATTTAAAAGAATAAAATAAAAATAAAAATGAGCTAAAATAGATTAAGAAAAAGCATTAAAAAATTAAATGACAAGAAATTAATAAATAGTCTCGAGCTGAACTTAATAAAGTGACAAACAGAAAACCTTTAAGCCCTGATTTCAAATAACTAAGAGTTGGAGCAGATCTCAGGTTTTCTGGGAGTTTGATCCAGATAAAAACTGAATGCTGCTTCTGTTTGTTTAGTTGTGACTCTGAGGACAGTAAACAGACTCATCCCACGTTCATAACAGAGCAGCAGATCAGAAATGTGCCCTAAACCATTTCATCATTATCACATCTCACTCACCAGTAAATATAACTCCTAATGGGAAAGCTCTCGCTGGGCCTTGGATTGGCCGGAGGTTGTAGTTTGGACACCCCTAAGCTAAAGGGTCTGTCACCGTTGCTTTAATATTGACTAACTTGTAGCTCTACATGAAAGGGTAAACTTGTTACAAGATTCAGAATCAGCTGTAAACAACATAAACGCATTTAACTTTCTTGTGCTTGTTCTTTTTGTTCTTCTCATTCTCGTGTTTTATAAGATAATCACCTCAAACCAGGTTAGAGCAGTACAAATACAGTTCATCACCTGTGTGTTAGAGTAGCACCAATGTGTGTGTGATTAATGTGTATTTGTCGACACACACACACAGGGGCAGTCGAGAAGTGTGCGACAACGGGTCAATACCAGGAGACGGTAAAGGAGCAGGAGGTCTGGACTCCGAATTCTTTGCTCATCTTAAACGCAACTGGCTGTGGACCAACCACCTTCTCTCCGTCAAAACAGTATGTTCACTAAACACAAGCAGAACGTGTATGTATGTGCGTGAAGTGCATCCTAATGTTTGTGCTTTGGACTTTTTAAACATGTATCTTTTGTTGTTGTTGTTGTTGTTGTTGTTGTTTTAGACCCCAAGTGGTTTAGAGGCGAGGGAGAACAAAATCAGACTGAAGAGCCTGCTGAGTAAAGATGCTCTCAGGATTGCACTCAAAGCCGGTGAGTTGCTGCTTTAAACATAATGACTTTTTCTCCTTAAACACTTAGGGCGTCCAATCATGACAAAGCTCTGTGTTACAAGTTGATTTCTTTCCTTAATTTAGAATTTCAAATCGTTCTAACATGTGAAAGGACATGAGTATCGCCTGAGTGATGTTGACACTGTCATTGTGCTGCAAGTTTTTAGGTTTTTCCCTTTCGATGTGTTGAGGCACAGTTTTATGTTGGAGCGTTTAGGGCAGGGGTCGGCAACCCGCGGCTCTTTCATCATAAATATAAAATAATAATAATAAATTCATAATAAATAAATAATAATAATAATAAAAGAAAATACATTATAATAATTGAAGTATTTAATTGAAGTGTATTTTATTTGTGTTAGTTCTTTTTTTTAAATTGTAGTTCTAAATTGGAAGATTATTGTGATCTTGAAATATTAAAATACAATTATATATTATTATTTTTTGTTGCTCAAAATAAGCGTCACAATGCGGAAGCCGGTATACCCGCCAAAACGCTTTGTCGAGTTTGTATGTTAAAAACAAACACCGCTCACGCCTCACAGACGACAGCTTCCAGTCCTGCGTAAAGATGAAAGTGACTTCGTACAGCCGCGATGTGCAGACGCTGTCCGCAGAGGTTCAGGAGCAGAAGTCCCATTAA
>JAVQJD010042016.1:0-18298 GCA_036023655.1 Nannoperca australis
TTTAATTTTTCTTTAGATTATGTTTATTTGGTCTATTCTATGACAAAAAAAACAACAGACATCATACTGCGTACCATACAGAAAAGCAATTAGTAACTACTGCAGAGTGAAAAATGTATCCCTCTGAAATATAGTGGAGTAGAAATATAATGACAAGTACTTAGACTTTGCACAAAGTAGCTTTCTTGGTTACTTTGGTGAACTCTGCATTTGTGTCATTGCATTATAGGATAGATATGGAGGTAATATTCAGTCTACACTCGCTTTAAATTGAAGGATACCGTTTATATTGTTGGCCACCAGATGTCGTACAAGACTTACGCAGAGAAACAGCCCTAACTATGACATGAAAGCTGATAAAGAATCACAGAAACCTAATTTTCCTCTAAGGGACTTCAGCTGCAATATTTAAGTGACTTATATCTGTAATATTCCTGCTGCACACTGATGTTCAATTTAAGATGCAATGTTATTAAAATATATTTTTAGTTATATATTCAATTTAGAGATGGGGGACATATTTGTGCTGATCTAGAGTGCTGCTCTTTATGTGTGTATTAATTGAATCTCCGCAATTAGGACCAAAAGTGTCAACTCAGCAATAACTTGATGTGGTTCTGCAGATGAGGCAGAGTCTGAGCGCATACCTGGAGGAGAGTCTGATTATTAATCACAGTGTGTTGGGACTTGATGATAGGCCTGCTGTTTGCTGAGCCTCAAGTGGCCGCAGAAAAAGTCTTGAAGCTGAGACACGCATCCAATGAGCGCCTCCAAAGACTGCCCCCCTCCAAAAGAGAGATTGAGTTTCCTTTTTTTTTTTTCACACATGACGACAATGCATAAAATCCACAGAAGGCAGGAGTCGACTCAGCATACTCAGGTGGAGAATGGGAATGGGTCATGACCAGGAGGAGTTTGCAGTGAGTGGACTTGTACGACCTACATTGTTTTAGAATCCTGCGCGTTCTGCACTTCATCCTGATCTGTGGCTCTCTCCGCTTACACTGAGCTCGCAGATTCAATATCGATATATTATATATATTTCTTCTATGTATGTCGTTGCATTCTTTATTGAATGCAAGCATAGTCATGTTTATCAGAACAACTTTTCTCCTCTACTTTGTGGTCTCACTCTCCAAACTTGTTCGTTGCATGGAAAGTGAACTTTGCTTCCCGATTAGATTAGATAACCACAACCAAGACAGTAGGGATTTTGACAACGACGTGGATATCCTTAACGGAAAACGTGTCCTTAAAATACGAGCTTTCCAGCAGGAATTGGTGATCGATTTACACCAGGACTCTAATTTCATTGCCCCTTCCATTTCTAATCAAGACGCATTCTGGGTCTCTAATGCCGAAGTCGCCACTGACCTGAGCCGGTGTTTTTACTCCGGGTATGTGAATGGTGACCTCTATTCTTATGCTGCTCTGAGCCTCTGTAAGGGTTTACACGGTGCATTTGGCTTCCAGGGCTGGGAATATTTTATCATCCCGGTGCAAAATGACACTAGAAGCGCAGAGAGCGCGCACATCATCCGGCGCAGAACCAGCAGCAACCTGTCGTTCAATTCAACCTCTAGATGCGCAGTGGACAGCGACATAAGTCTCCAGCTTGCACAATCGTTGGAGAAATACAGGCGACTAAAAGATTACAGCAATGTGACCGAAACGATGCTGAAGAGGATCGGGAGAGCCAAGAGGTTCGCTTCGATCCCCAGGTACGTGGAGACGCTTGTGGTGGCGGACGAGTCCATGGCGCAGTTCCACGGAGATGACCTGAAACACTACCTCCTGACACTCATGTCAGTGGCAGCGAGGCTCTACAAACACCCCAGTATCCTCAACTCCATCAACATCGTAGTTGTGAAGATCGTGATTATATCCGAGGAGGACAAAGGACCCAAGGTGACCGGGAACGCAGCCATGACGCTGCGAAACTTTTGCACTTGGCAAAAAAAGATGAACAAAAACAACGACAAGCATCCAGAGTACTGGGACACAGCAGTCCTTTTCACTAGACAGGTAAAAATACTTTATTTGAATTCACACTGCAGGGGCTGAGGTAACAGGGGAGAGTGTGGTATTTTACTAAGTGTACAAAGGCACACAAATGCGTAAATCTCAAGATTCTTCTCAGCAAATACATCGTTTCCTTTCGACTGCGATGATAATGATAAAAATGTTCATAGCGTCCTTTGTTTGTATAGGTAAGGTATGGTTATGTTTGATAAGAGAAGAACTTGGTTTACAACATGCTGTAGACTTCCCCTCAAACCGCTCCTGCTGTCAGTTAATTGGTTTGCTCTCAAAAAACACTCAGTGAACTCAGCCACTCATCGAATATCCAGTCCACCAATAGCATCACGTCTTTGATTCTCGGGTCACTAAGGAAATTACTAAGGAACAGAGCAATAGTCTTGATTACTCTTCATGGATCCTTAGAGGGTAGTTGTACAGACTTGGAACATACCTCCGAGTTCTCTCTGCACTCCCAAATATTTGGCAGATGACAGGGTCAGAGATGAAGTCATTTCTTACATTCATTGGTCAGTGTGTAACCCACTGATCACTGATGAACTGTCTGCCTTGTGAAATCAGGCCACTGTGATTTAATTTTGACATCAAAGACATGGAGTAAAGTAGACAAATGAGCCCAGCAGATACTGAAAAAGAAAATGTTTTCATATTTTTCACTCCGCAGTCAAAGCGTCAATGCAATTACAGTCTCACAGCCTCTGCCACCAGAGTAAAAGAGTCAAACATAATAAGGTGTAGAATTACATTTGGCCAATGTCAGTAATGTGACACAATACATGATCGTATTAGACCTTAAACAAATGCTTGTTTTACTTTCAACTTTGCCAAATTTAAGGTCCGCCAGCGCCCTCAGGGATTCACTAGTCGGAAGCGTCTTGTTTAACTCAGCCATTCCCATTCTTCATCCAGCTGTTGGTTTCCAGCCCTACCCAACACCATGCCTGCTTCTCGTTAAACAGGCCCCTGAAGGGAGAGGTAGAGGGAGGGGGCGTGTGTGTGTGTGTGTGTGTGTGTGTGTGTGTGTGGTGGGGGTTCCTATGTGCATGTCAGAGATGTCACATCCCTCCATGTTTCTGCCCTACCTGCTCACCCCAAGTCTGAAACAAGCTGCACAGTTGCATTCAGCCCGCACTGCTGCGTCTTTACAACACATTCTTCTCTCTTATACAATTCCTCTCTCATTCATTCTTTTTGCTTTAAGGCTCCTATGTATGTTCAAAATGCTCTTCCTGTTTAGGTCACGACACTTATTAGTATTTCAGATACACAATCTAGGGTGTTACCAGGTTTTGGCATCATAAGCTCCACATGCAGAGTTGATAGTATAATCTTCGTACTTTTTAAATGTACTGGACCTGCCTAGAGACAGTGAGTCATCAGGCTGAAATCTGATATATAAAGCAGAAATACAGGCGTCAAGGCATTTAGTCACTGTTTCAGTTAACATTATATAGGAGTGATTGAGTGACCTAAGCTGCTTTGATCAGACGTTTGACAAACTGTAACCAGTACTGTATTTCAGAAGCAGCTGCAGTTACCAGGATTGGTCAAACAAAGGCCCTAACCCCTATGTGTGAAAAACACATTCCTGCTGATGGAATGTCTTGCCTAAACTGTGCAAGAAAAACAAAAAGGGTCATAAACGGGTAAAGATATTCACATTGTAAAAATGCACAGGGCAGAATTTAGAGTGCACAACAAACACATTATGTATATGTTTACACCTCATTTATCACCATCCATCAAACCAAGCTTCTGTTGAGGTACAACAGTAGAAAACTACAGCATTTATGCCTCTATTGACATTCCACTTTCCTTGCAATGATAATGGCATTTCAGCTTAATTTATGAATATTTGTAACATTGAATCTATCAGAATGAACTCTCCTTCATAAAGCAATACACAACATTGTTTTTAGCTTGCTAACATCATGTGCAAAACATACAGTATTTCAACACTTCAAGTTCACCAGTATACTATACAAGAAACCCAAACAAATATCACCATGGCATTACTTGTATATCTGCCAGGTATTGTTTGTTAAAATCTGAATGATACATATAGGATTTGTACTAAACCTTTTGCTAACAGACAAATACTTTCCTCCCAGACTCCTCTATGTAAGAGAATATTTTACACTTTAGCTTCAGAAATCAAACAAGGTGTCTGTCCACTGATAATAGAGCATTCTGCTCAGTAAATCAGCCAAGGTCAATAGTCCATCTTCTGTTGATTCATGACTCAAAACTAATCACTTTAGTCATGGTGTTGTTTTGGTTTACCATGTCTTTCAATGGGCATTTATGGCACGTCAATTGTCTGCTGTTTACCAGCCCACAGTGTAATTTGTAGGTTTTATGAAGACCAACTCAGTGTTGTCCAGAGGCAACTGCGGTTGTCTTTAAACTCTATAGCCAGCATGATTGTTGTGCAAAGAATGTTTACTCAGTTCATTAAGTAACACAGAAAGTTATTTGTATGTGAACAGCCGCTCTCCCAAAGACTGAATCTAACTGTTAACCTGACGTATTTATGTTTCTACTGGGAGAGAGGGGGGTGGTTGTACTGTAACTCACAGCATGTTTGCATTTACTTACATGATAGATAATGGGTCGAGAAAGAGAAGAGTACACCCAAATATGTCCGGATGTCATAAACTGTGTCTTAAAACCCTTAGTTTAAAAAGTATTAACTGAAACTCTGAGCAACATGGTAGTTATGAATATTGCACCCAGAACACAAACGGTAATAGGCCAGATGGTAGTAAAATGCATTGAAATCTGCACAAAAAAATAAAATGGAAATATTTCATTGCTGAGATAACTTGTATGTTGTTTTAAATTACAGAAACATACAAAAAATGCTAAGATAGATGACAGATGTGGGAAGTAGGTCATAGCAAAGAACAAACTCATTGACACTGCTGTTTCTTCACCCCTGTTCGTTTCGCATTTTCTCGTTTTTGCTCACAAATGGCCCAAACGTTTCACATGTCGTCTGCACACGGGCACATCTGGACTAGATTTGCACCGGCTAACAATTGTGGTTTTGTGGTTTATTATTGGAATGATTTGTCATAGCACTCGAGGTCTTCACTTGGCACAATGTTTAATGTGTACGTTCAGTGCTGCAGAGGAGTGAAGGGGCTGTGTGACATTAAACCAGTGCTGTGCTTTATCTATAATAGCTGACAATCACTGTTTTTCTGTGTTTCTGGGTATGTAGAGACAGTGCTGTAGGGGAGCCAGGCAGATGGGCGAGTCTCTGTGGCGGTTACTGCCGAAGTTGTCCTGTGATTAGGAGGTTCAGCTCCAAATGAATACTCGCTAAGTTTGGGTTTTAAAACCTTGTGGTGGAGAAATAGGTCATCTGGAAACTCTGCTCTGGCATGGAAATGTTGTGATTGGGGACAGTTACATTACCTCATAGAAGAAGGTGTGCTCTAAACACTGCTGCCCACTAAAAACACTTAAAGACTGGGTGGTGGAAAACCTTGCTTAACACCACTAAATATTTTCTCAATCTCTTGAAAACAAATTCAATGTAATGTGAACAAGATAACTTAATTCCAGTTTGTTACAACTTCTTATTTTTGTAATTTAACTGTGTACTCACTAAGTTAATTGCTGAGGTTAGCCAAACGTATTTGGGAGAGAAAACAAAGGCTGACTGTAAAATGATTACCCACACTGACCATTGTACTAAACATTGTGCATGCAGAGTTTTCTTGTGCATGAGTATTATGGATGTTTCTGGAGAACTTACTTAAAATTGTACCTCCAAATAAATTGGTTTAAATAATCCAGGTAAACTGTTGTGATCACCTGAAAGTTTTTCCATGGCTCCATGTTTGTAACTATGTGAAGCCCAATCACCTGGTGGGGTCATCTGGGTTAGGGCATCTGATACTGTAAAACCCGAAACATCCAATGACCCCAGGTTACATGACCAATGATGTGTCCCAGTGCATCCACAGATATGTTACAACCAGATTACAAAGTTATCATAACAAATAGAAATGAATGCAAAGGCTATAAAAATTGAGACTGAAATTGTATAAAACTGGAGTTCTTTAAGTGCCACGTTCTATTGGCTTTTTCTCTACCTCTGACCCACTCAGATGTACTAATACAAATGTTCTTTTTTTTGTCTAGGACCTGTGTGGAGCCTCCACCTGTGACACTCTTGGCATGGCGGATGTTGGCACCATGTGTGACCCCAAGAGGAGCTGCTCTGTGATCGAAGACGACGGCCTACCTTCAGCCTTCACCACTGCTCATGAGCTTGGTGAGCCCTGCCAACACCATCTATCATTTAATTTTTCAATCATGGTTCTATGCACTTGATGTAAAGCTCTTATTTTGGAAGTCGCTTTGGATAAAAGCGTCTGCTAAATGCCGAAATGTAATGTAAATGTAATTTAATACACATTAGAACTTGAATGTTTCCTGGTGCATTAGTACATGTGAACAATCACAGATAAAAGTATCTGTGCAGTCATTAGAGAACTCAAACATCTTGTTCCCTCTCGACAGGACATGTGTTCAACATGCCACACGACAATGTAAAGGCCTGTGAGGACGTGTTTGGAAAACTGCAGGACAACCACATGATGTCTCCCACTCTCATTCAGATCAACCGCACCAGCCCCTGGTCCCCCTGCAGTGCTGCCATCATCACTGAATTCCTGGACAGCGGGCATGGTGAGTTTCCACGATCCCTGACCCCTATGTTTTACTGAAAACAGCCACATAGCGTGTTTGAAGAGGTGTCAAACCAACGTGACGGCAGACACCAGCTATTACTAAAGGAGAACTCCACCGATTTTACACATCAGTTTGTTTACAGGATTTCTGCATATGTGAAAAAAGTTGTATACAGCCTATAAAGCAGAGGGAGCTGCACAAAGTCTGATAAATTGCCTCAAGTGATGTCACTTGAGTCAGCATCAGTTGGGTCTGAAGACTTTGAACTTTAAAAGTGAAAAAGAAATCATCAGGGGGTGTGGAGTTAGAAAGAAGTGAGCTTACCAGGTCTCTGTAGCTCGCTTCTCATTTCTGCTTGAGGCTAGTGGCTCGAGGCTACGTTAGTGTCTGTTAATAACAAATCCTCTCTGACTGAAGCAGTCAAGTTACATTGTGGGTAATGTAGGTGCCAGCTTTTGACGAGTAAGAGTAGACGACATCTTTGGTTCTGCTGCATCGATTTTGATACATACACTTTTCTTTTAAACTTTCCATGAGTCCTACAATGTTAGGTGCAATGCTAAATTGGTGGAGTTCTCTTTCAAGTGGTTAACAAATAGGTAGTTATGGGTTGATCACATTAGGAGAACAAATACTCATTGTATTCATATAATCAGACCCGTGTCTGTATACAGTTCAGTTTGTCAGTGGATCAAGATATGACTCCACAGAGTTGTTGAAGAAGAGCACGCAGTTTTTTTGACATTTTCTGGGATTTAGTGAATTTTTCTGGGTTAATAGCCTCTTGATTTGCAATATGACTGCAATCATTTGAGGTAAATGCAAGCGAGAGCATGATTGAATTTCAGCGTCCATCTATGCTTCAAATGTGACATCTGCCTAACCTCCTAAAGTACCGTGCTCATAGAAAGACCAGTAAAAGCCAAAAAGAAATGTATTTGGTTGGATGCAAATTGTTTGCCAAGCAGGCCAAACCACAGGACTTGGCTTTAGAGCAATGCTAAACGTTTGTTTTAAAACTGCCCCCACATCTGTCCCAAATTAGAGGGCTTGTTCTGGGGAGAGTCACCACAGTGGTTTGGACAGCGAGGTGTATCTGCCCAGTGTTTCCCATGCAGGTTTACTCCAAATAGACATTTTTTTATGCTTATTTCTGTGTCCATTTTAGAGATGGCCTGAGAATAAAAGAACACAAACTGGTCCAGAGCGAGACACGGAAGAACATTTTTGACTTTACAGGGAGTGATATCTGTCTAACAATGCTGTAACTTGGTTTTGCCTGGCTGTCTGTCATAAATCTAAACTCCAAAAAGCAGTGGAAAACAAACAAACATGTAGCCACATTTTTTGAGGCAGTTTTCATGCAGTGCTGCGCCCAAAATCATTTGTAACCTGTTAATTTCTACACACACACACACACACGCACACACACATACCAGCTATTACCAGCTATCTATGATTACTCTTTGGAGAGAGAGTGGGAAGAAAGAGATGAGATGACTTGTTTATATAGTATTGTACTATTAGTTAATCAGTGTGCTTCATCTGCCAAATTTGCTGTAAAATGGGATGAAATAAATTTGCCACCAGTTACTGCTCATTTACTCACTACTTATTGTTGTGAATTTACCGCAACACGGATGGCATAATAAACTGTTCAAAGTAAGTGAAACCAGTTTTTCCGCAGTGCAAATGACTTGTTTTGGACGTGTAAATTCCCCATAAGGGTGAGAGGCTGTCTGTTTTTCTGAGGGATAAAATCCTCCTCCTTCTCATTCAGTTTCCAAGCACATGCTAGTCAAACTCTTCTTGTTATTAGCCTGTTCCTGGAAAGAGTTCTGTGTACCATTTATTGTAAATACAGTCCATGCCTTTGACCATGCAGTCCATGCACTGTTTGCTAGCTGTATGTCATTTTGGTAAAGAGTTTAAAGCTAAGATTTCAAGCTCAAATCTAAAAGTTTAAGATTATTCTAGTATAACGTCAAGTCATGCAACAAGGGTGGGATCAAATATGAGAATGAGCTTGTGGGTTTTGTTTAAGGATGGGACACGGGTGGGGGTGGCTGTGTGTGTGGCACACATGCATGTTTGTTTGTGTATGTATCTGTGTGTGGTATGTGGCATAAACTGCATCAATCTGTACTTTCATTTCAAAGAGCACAAATCACAAGGGCAATGGCTACTTACTGCCCCCAACCCACAATCCCACCCACCCACATCACACACAAGCATTTAATGAAAAGCATAGTGGAAAAATGCTCAAGTATAAAATGCATGCGTTTTCTATGATTTTATGATCATATTTTGGTGAAATGTTGGAACCTCCAGTTTTAATACATGTGTGTAAGTTCTCATAGCTGGTAAAGAAAAGCCAGAAATTACAGTTGGTATTACTTCAATGTGTTGCTTACTGAGTCTCCCTTTCTAGGAGAATGTTTGCTCGACCAGCCTCAGAAACCGTTGGTCCTCCCTGACGTGATGCCGGGAGCATCCTACGACCTTGACCGTCAGTGTGAGCTCGCGTTTGGAGAAGGCTCCAAGCCCTGTCCCTTCATGCAACCACCATGCGGGCGTCTGTGGTGCACAGGAAAGTCCAATGGCCATTTGGTGTGTATGACTCGGCACTTCCCCTGGGCAGATGGCACACACTGTGGGGATGAACAGGTCTGCGACCGAGGGATCTGCTCTGACAAGCAAATTCAAAATGTGAAGGTAAGGCTCACACAAGGGCCGCTGTTGATATCAACATATAACTTACCTGCAGTGTGATTAAAGAATGTCTTTGTCATACTATCTGCAATATTCCACGGGTTTGTGTATTTCCAGGTGGACGGCCGCTGGGGTAAGTGGGGCCCGTTTGGTTTCTGCTCACGCACATGTGGAGGCGGCGTCCAACTGTCTAAAAGAGAGTGTAACAACCCAGTTTCGTCAAATGGGGGAAAATACTGCCAAGGAGTTCGGGTCAAATACCGCACCTGCAACCTGAACTGCTGCTCTGACACAGGTACGAGTTGTTCAAAACAGACAACTATGTCCAATGACATTTTTCCCACCTCTCACCTTCTGTACCCTCCCTCTTCTCTATGTAGGTAAGACTTATCGTGAGGAGCAGTGTGAGACCAGTGGCCGCAATTTCAACAATAACCGTATCGCCCCCTCTGTGGTGTGGGTACCCAAGTACTCTGGAGTGTCTACACATGACAGGTGTAAACTCATTTGCAGAGCTAATGGAACAGGCTACTTCTACGTCCTGGCACCAAAGGTAAAGATACTTTGACTGGTGATTTGAAAAAAGTCTGAATAAAGGGTTTGATTTTGAGATATGAGGCCAAGATAACAATGAGTTCATGTGGGAGAATGTGAATATATGTCAGCCAGCTGCCTCTGGTCTGTGAGCAAAGAGTGAAGGAAGGAATGAAGGAGAGAAGGAGTACAATTTAGCTCTTTCAGATAGCAGGGTGTGGAGTGAGCTTTAGCAGCAGTGAGAGGCAGTTCACAGTTCACTCCATCATACTGGTTTAGGAGGAGTAGATAAGAGCACTCAGGGGACACATAGCTCTGACTCACAGAGCAGCTGGATGTTTTAACCACAGAGTCACGACTTTGAACCAAACACGAGTCTACATACACTTTCTGTGTACAGCTAAATGCTAATGCTGGAGTTTGGTTTACTTGGTGTCATACATCCTTGGATGAAAAATGTCTGGTCATAACTGGGCTGGTCACAACTGCTTTAAGTTACGTTATCAGTCACATATTTGCAGACAGGCAGGCTGATCTGGTTGACAGCCTCACCTCAGATACTGTTCTCCACAGAACAAACAGTATCTTACAGCATCCTGGTACCCATATGTTCAAAGTTTATTTCGTCTGCTTGCTAATAATTTAGAAAACAGGTTGGAACCAAACTGTCAAAGAAAACATTATGCAATATAAACAGCTCTACATTGGGTACATGTGCAATCAAATTAATTCCTGCTTGAATATTTTCATTACTTAAAGTAAAGATAAAATACTGCTTCACAGCAAAGTAAGGTCACAGGGACTGTTATATGGACTGCAGAGTGTGTTTCTCTGTTGTGTTTGCTTTATGTGACTAAAGATTTTTGATTTCTGTACTGAACAGTGTATATGACAAGCTAACCTTAAAGTGGGTTTGTACACAGGTTGTTGATGGGACTCCATGCTCCCCGGACTCCACAGGAGTGTGTGTCCAAGGGAAGTGCATTAAGGCTGGCTGCGATGGAAAAATTGGCTCCACCAAGAAGTTTGATAAGTGTGGAATCTGTGGAGGTGATAACAAGGGCTGCAAGAAGGTGTCGGGACTCTTCACAAAGCCTTTGTGAGTAAAACAACATTGTCATGGCCTAGCTTTTAGAGAAAATTGTATATGTCATTCTTTTTTCCTTCTTACATGAACATGATAGCATTATCAACTTCACTCCTATCATAAGCTCTCATTGACTGTGATATGTTTTGGCATGCAGGCATGGCTACAACTTTGTGGTCATGTTGCCAATGGGTGCCGCCAACATAGACATCCGTCAGCGAGGCTACAAGGGAATGATGAGTGATGACAACTATTTGGCGGTGAAGAACAGCCAGGGCCATTACCTGCTCAATGGGAACTACGTAGTGTCCGCTGGGGAGAGGGACATCATTGTAAAGAGCAGTCTGCTGCGCTACAGCGGCACAGCCGGCCTCTCAGAGACCCTGCAGGCCGTGAAGCCCTTGGGAGAAGCCCTGATTGTAGAGGTGCTGTGTGCAGGCCAGATGACACCTCCTCGCATCCGCTACTCCTTTTACCTCGCCCGTCAGCCCAAGGAGGACAAGAATCTGAAGAAGGAGGGGCGAGTAAAAGCCCATAACAGCGTCCTGGCTGAGGATAGTGTCAAGGAGAAGGGAGGAGACACCCTGAAGGACTCTTATAGCAAGGAGGATCCCATTCTTGGGAAATGGATATCCACAGGTTGGGATGAGTGCTCAGTGACCTGCGGCAATGGGATCCAGAGGAGGATGGTGCAGTGTCTGAGACCGGATGGAAAGCCAGAGATGGATTGTGATCCTCCACAAAGACCCCCAGCCACCAGGGTTTGTGGAGACCCGTGTCCTGAGTGGCATATTGGGCAGTGGTCACCTTGCTCCAGAACCTGTGGGAAGGGCTTCAAGAGACGACCATTGCAATGCAAAACCCAAACTGGGCATCTGCTCCCAAGGGACCACTGCACTGGCTTACGAAAGCCACAGGAGCTGGACTTCTGTAACTTAAAGCCTTGCTAGTGACTAAAACCTATAAACTACAAATCTTTGTTATGTTTTAAATTGACTCAATTGAATCCATCTGCAAGTATCACACACATCCACTCTGTTAGGTGCATATTTTTCCACCTGCATCATGGGACACTTGCTTGAAAGAACAACAAGAATACTGGAAGGGGAGTGAAAGCCGCAGGATGAATCCCAAAAGACGTTTTTTACTGCCATCACTTGGCTGACTTCAAAAGACATTACCCAGGTCTAACTTTGATGGCAAAATAACACAATAGAAGGTCAATAAAATGTTGTCAAATCCCTTATGCTTGTCAGCAGATACAGATCATTTGTTTGCAAGCAATCAATCTAGTTTACCATATGAGTCTGGAACCCATTTCATGCCATACTATTTGAACTGTGCTTGTTTCAAAGTTTTAGTTGAGCCCATAGACTGTATGTAAAGATGGTTGAGATTTACATTATGTGCGATCTTCATTGGCCATCTTTCAGGTGATTTTTCAGGGAATCTTGGGGATGAAACAATGTTGTTTTTACATACTTTCTTTGCTGTTGCTGTTTATTTTGTATGTTTAAAAATCTGTTGGTTAACATCTATGGGTTCATCAAGGTTAAAACAACTTTGGATACATTTCTACAGTAAAATACACGGTTATGTTTTACGTTTTAACATTTGTTACTCTTCGCCAGCTCAGTGATTCCATCAGGCTGCATTCAACATTGCACTGCTCATCTGAGATATAGGCTTAGCCTGACACACACACACACACACACACACACACACTCACTCACACACGCACGCGCGCGCGCGCACGCACACACACACACACACACACACACACACACATTTCCATTATCATTTGACCAACAATTGTCTTCTCAGTTATAGTGTTCAGCCATGTTAAGTCATGCCTGTCTGGCACAGTTACCACAGATAATTTATTATCAATGAAACGATAAAGCGGAGAGGGGAAGAAAAACTGGCAAGCCCTCTGTTATGCTGTACAGAATGTGTGTTTTCCTGGATCTCCTTGTTTATGGCCCACAGCCTGAGCCAAGCTGTTCTTTCTACACACTTGATGAAATTCTGTAATCCATTATATTCTTGTTTTGTTTCTTAAAAGGGGCCACATTGTCCAGTCCAACATCCAACTACAGGATGGATCCTGTGTTAGTTGGATTATCATTTTTATTTTATTTTATTTTTTTAATCAGCTTTTGCACTTTGTACAGCAAAAGAAACATATGACCTACATGGGCTGCATTGTATACTATGTATACATTTATTCAGCTCTGTGCAAAAATATAATGTAAATACTTTTTAAATCTTTTTTTACACAGGCATTTGTAATTGTCTTTGACTTCAGTATATTTATTCCAAAAATAAAGCCATTAATGAAAAGTTGTATTGCACTTTCTTTTCTGGTCTGCAATGATTTAATGTCAATATCAAGGCCTGGTCACACCAGCATTTAAAACACCTGCAATTAGTAGATACTCTCATGGGGGTGAGGTAAATCCACACACAGATTTTAACTTATGACTTGCAAAGTCATGCCTTTAACTAATAGCAAGTCATGCCGGAGGAGCCATCACAGCTTTGTTGCACCAGTCACTTCTATTTAACCTTTTCTGTTAAAAGTAAAAACAGCTGCACTAGAGCAGTGGTTCACACACAGTAATGAAACAGGAGTAAATGGTACAAATATGTCTTTTAAAATAACGATGTGAAATTACTGTCCCATTAGCTTTTTGTTGAATGAAATGATTCTACAGTGGTGAACAAAATGCCAGAGGGAGTAAGCAGCACAGTTCAAGAAAATGGAGAAGCTAGGAGAAATATTGTGACTGACAAATGCTAGCCTGGCTAGCTGATGGGTTAGTGGTTAGCTAGTCAGCTACTGCAGTTCACCAACTAGCCAAGCAAGTTGTCACTACCAAGTTGCCAGAATCAAACATTTTGTGAAACGCACTGACTCATTTTGCTGTGCCACCTCCTGGTGTGACCAGGCTTTTAACCCTGCAACCAGTCTCAGGTGACCTCAAAGACTGAATGAGAGGGTGAAACATTTTCACAACCTAAAGCAAGTCCAGTGGCCCTTGACTTAGCACTTTTAGATTCATATCAAACTTTATTTGACTGCTGAGAGATATATCAAAGTCTTTTCCCCATATATTCAATTCAATCTTATTAATTTATTTTCACATTTATTTTTACTAAATCAAGCATTTCTAAACTTTCTAAGAATAAGAAAGCCACTTTTTCCATAAGCTAGACTAGACATTTTGAGCATTTGTTATGCATTGCTTTAAACATAGAACTCTAAAAACAGAATAAAGCCTTTTTTCAGTTAAAGTAATGCAAAGTTTAACCCCTATAATATGTAACACTGCCAGAGAAAGAAAAATTACACAACCCATGGTGAGCAAACTCACAGCAAGGGACAGCATTAAAATTTAACAGAAAAAAGAGAGGAAGCAGATGAAGTGTGGACTAAATAACATGTGCCAGTACATATGCCCAAGATCTCTGCTTCCTCTCTGTGAATTATCCGAATGAACTACCAGCTCAGTATATAAATAAGTAGGTGAGATGGGTGGCCAGCATGCCTTGTAGCAGTTCACTGCAGCCTATAAAATCTTCTTTGCCGTGCATTGTTTCATGGTGAACATTTCAGAAATGCAACTACAGATGTTTTCCACTGCTTGGTGTGGACTCATTCTGCCCATCTGTGTCTATGAACAGTCCAAGAATGCAGCTGTGTGTGAGAAGGTGGAAATTCTGAATGGTGCGATTTTGTCTTGATGACTTATATGTGTCTGAGGACTTTGAGATGAGAACAAGGTCAAAGTCTAAGATGGGAGGTCCTGTGTCAGACATTTTTTAAACTCTTTGGGAAGGAAGTGATATGTCAAAATAGGCTGAATAGTCTGACCTACATAAGAGAAGATAGAGGCAAACCTGGAGGACAGCCAATGGAAATATGTAGTTGTTCCCCTAGTTGCCTCTCGCCTGGGTTTGTAGTTATATTAGTACCAAAGATTACTGATCTCAGTCTCTAAATATTAATGTTGCAATGTAGGAAGAGGAGGGACGGGTAATGGCCAGATATATTGTCACATGACAAGAGGCTAGCATTTGGTCGTTTGAAAATGTATTCTATTTTATTACAAATTGGGTATTAAAATGTGTAGTATTGGTCACCATTATTATTAAGAGACCAATCAATTTGACCTCAGAATAAAGTGAGTTATATAAACTGGCTAAACAGATGGTTTGTGTACAACCCAACCGATCATTAAACTGCTTGTAGGTTTTAGCCCAGTGGGATTTTACTGGAGTAATGTCGCAGTGTTCCCAGATCTCAGAAATGTCTTTGGTGAGTACAACCAACCAAAACTATGAAAAAGAAGGCACAAGTTTGACAAAATCGAAACTATCCTTTGTCCTTCAGCAGAACACTGAACCACTAACTGCTGCTATTGACCTCCAGCTACTGAACGAGTTGACAAAGGCTTTGTTTGCATGTACTTTATCTTACACCAGGAAATAAATAGTTCTGCTTCGCTCACCACTGCTGCTAGGGCTTGACATGGAGTCACAACCATAACAGCTGGGTAAGCCAGCAGAATATCATTGCATTTCCTGTTTAGAAAAAATAACTCAGAACTCCACATTCTTTTGCTCCCTTTTTTATAGTCCCCCTAATTAGTGAAACCATTATAAACTGGTAAAGACCTGAGGGTTTCTGTGAGTAATTAGGGTAAGCAGCTCTGTGACAAACTTTCTATGTGGCGTCTTCTGTCTGATCAGCAGCAGATTTTTGTTTTTGCAGCTATTGCTGAGTCAGATGGACTGCACCACACAGACCATTTTAAAGATATTCACTGTCAAAGAACTGCTTTGTACATAGTCCATGTGATTCTGAATGGGTACATGGAAAGGCCCAATAAGCAGCCTCATTAATGCGCATCTATGAGGAGGTCTGCTGACTGCTGCACGAACAGGATCTGTCTGCAAACAATAGTGATGACAGATCCACAGCTGACCTCTGCTCATGGAAAACTATTCTAATGATTCAGCTGAGTGTTGCTGAGTTAAACTGCATGCCACTTTTTTTGACACATTTATTGTGTGGCTGTGGTTTTGTTAGGCACCAGACATTATCAAAAAGCCAAATGCAATTGTCTGAACATAACATCATTTTGTCCTCTGCTGCCCTGTTGAACTGAGTATCTACCTTTTTTTTTATTAAGTAAAGGTTGCTCTCATGTCTGTATGTTAAATACAAAGCTGCTGCCAGCTAACTCAGCTCAGCACAAAGACAGGAAACAGAAGCAGCTAGCTTATGGCTCTGTCCAACAAAATCTGTTACTGGTTACTGGTTTGTAGTCTCTCTTGGTTGCCGGGCAACTGGTCCTGACCAAGAAATAATCTTACACATTAAAGCAATTTGTAGTTTTTACACTTCCATATTTATATGATTAAACAATGTATAACATGTTCATATGAGCTTTAGAGATGCTGGTAGGCAGATTCTGTTACCTTTAGACACACAGTCTTTGTGCTAAGCTAAGTTAGCTTCATATTTAGTGTACAGACACAAAAGTGTTAAGAATTAATGTCTCAATCTGGGATCCATTTGTTTGATGCCCGTGAGTTTCATGTAAACATTCATACACTAGTCGTGGAAACATTGCAGGAAAACTTTCTGATACCTTTATTGATACAGATCTACAGCAACAGCTCTGGTGACAATGTGATAGCAGCACTGTGGCTCCGCTCCAAGCCTAACAAAGATGGTTTGGTCACCTACCACTGTACCACTGTACCACTCACCTTTGACCTTGCTTGAGTGGAAACATATATGAGCATAAATGGGACAGAGAAGGAAATTACATTTCGAAATCTGCTGTACTTATTTTTGTCTGCATTGTGTATTTTAAAAGTAAAGCTCAAAGGTGAACATTTTTGGGCCCAATCTGAACGTCTGGTTAATAATAGAATGTTATGAAAAAAATGATAAGAAATGACAGAAAACAGTCAACTGCAGGGAGTATTTTGGAGATCTGAAAATAGATAAATCCCTGACTTCAGTGTGAGCTTGCTTGTGTGGCACATCTGTGTGAGGATAGGGTCACTGAGGACATTCCTTTGGCCAGAGCTTACTATTTACAAAATGTCAGAGCATTTAAGATGAGTAATGGCCACTTTCTGAGCTCCAGCATTTAGTATCAGTGCTTTGAATGCAAAGCTTTGATAGCAGGTTACACAAGGCAGGCATTTTAGATTTTATCCATAATGTTCATGAGATTTAACCAGTTTAAGTACAGACACCATACACTACAAAAAAACAACAGACCTTTACCTGCTTGTAATGGGAATAAATTGACCTGTTCCCTCCCTATGAAGAAAGAGCTGCTTTCAGTACCAGGCCAACAATGGCACTAGCCTCAAGTTTCACCTTCAGCAGAGATGTGAACTTAAGGTGAGTTCTTCTTTGAGTGTGTAGAGTAACAAATAGCAGTACTTATATTTGATGGAGGAGAAAACAAACAAGTGTGAGAGATGCCAGACTTCTGGTGGATACTGGTGTGTGCATATGTGTTTCTTTTAGCTAGAAGGTAAATGTTAGCTTAGTTTCTGCCCAGTCTGACTGCCCACATAATCATCAAAATCTCTGGCAGGCTGTTATAAAGAACAAAAGAGGGCAATTATCAGATTCCTACATCTCCAACCATGAGATACACTACAAGACATAGAAAATACTGACTTTTTTCCTTTGTCAGCCTGCTTTAATGCTCTGGAAACCTATAACTATCCATCCTCCAGTAACACTGAAGCAAAAAGAATGCAGTTTAACAAGTACTGGTTTATTCTATAATCCTAGAGAATTATGGGTGGAAAGCAGTTGACGTGGACTAAGCAAAGCTGTCTTTGGACAATTCATCAGTTGCATGTCAGCAAGAAGCAGTAGGACTCGTTGTCCTGACTGTCAGCCTAGAGGGAGTAAGGAGCCAAACATTCTTTTATATACCTCTAATGGAGGAAAAAAAGACCTCAATTGAAAATTTGAAGTGCTTCTTTTTAAATATAAGTATATTTTATCTTGTTTTAGAACAGTGTTTCCCAACCATTTTTGCTTGTGATACCTTAAAACAGGGGTCTCAAACTCAACTTATCTGGGGGCCACTGGAGTTAGAGTCTGGGTGAGGCTGGGCCGCATCAAGTATTCTACAAAAAAAGGTTCTCCTCCCTGTCATTGATGGCGCTCCG
>JAVQJD010042017.1:0-28687 GCA_036023655.1 Nannoperca australis
ATCCAAAGCGACTTCCAAAATAAGAGCTTTACATCAAGTGCATAGAACCATGATTGAAAACAACAGGACGTCTCATCAGTTGCTGCCAGATGCACCAAGTCTGGCATCTCAGAAACTGAAAAGCTGTTCGGAATATATAATCTACAGCATATGGATTTTACTCCAAATAATCTGATTAAGAAAACATATTCAGTCAGCTACAGTCCCTAGGCAGCAGTCTTAAACCGTTTTTTACCGATACTTGCTCTAGGATAGGTTAGCCCCAGGTACAGTATGTAAAACATTTTTTACAACAACAACTTGGAATCAGACTCAGCAGGGATATTGAAAAATTCTTCAAAATCCCCCATTACATTCACCGACACTTTTATTGTTAACTACTACCTACTATATTTGTGCATGGGAACTAGTTCATCTACAATAAAAGTGTCTTCATATCTCTGTTATAACAGTGGTATCGTACATACAGTGGAAACAACATCTAGCTATGCTTCAATTCCACTTTATATCAGTTGTAAATGCCGGTGTAATTGTTTTAATGGTAGGGGAAAGGTTTTGGCACATGTTTGAGCCTTGTATTGTACAATGTTGTTGCTGAGGTACAAGGTCAAAGTCTAGTTTTTGTGAAAGTAATACTCAACATGATTCCAAGAACATGAGATTTAATTAAATTCTAATAATCTATGCAATACAGCGGTTTAAACACGAAAAACTATAGGAAATTAACAGCACTAATAAGCCAATAAAGAATCAGCATGAACTGATCAATATTACTCATAGATTCAGAAATCCAACTTTGTTTAAGCCTTTGCTTCAACACTATATCATGTAACATAAGCATAAATAAATGTATTTGCTGTGTGTATGCATGTGTATGTATGTATGTGTGACTGACTCTCCATCAAACCGTTTTATTCCCTAATGGAAGTTCAACCCTCCGTTATGTTATTTTTGATCCCTTTCCCCCACAGAGCACATGTTTAAAAAGCTCTCCCCTGCAGAGAGTGGTGGAGGTGGGGGGTGAAAGTCTGTTGCTCCCATGCTTTTATAGTGTTGCTTTTGATTACGCACACGATTAGGCCCAGTCCCTCTGCTAATCGCCTTTTCATGCTGTTTATAACAGGTCAAACATATGCATTGATTCCGCATTAGTGTTTAATCTTAAAATGTTCTGCATCACCACATCACAGATTGTGTGCAAGGCTGTGTGTGTGTGTGTGTGTGTGTGTGTCGGAGAGGCAGAAAGAGAAAAAAATAAAGTCATTCTGTGCATCTATGTGCATCCATTTCTCTAAATTAGACGCTATTTGTTGTTTGTGGTTTATGTCTGTGTACGCATGTTTGTGATTATAATTGATTCTAGTTTTTTTTCCATATGAATGTATGTGTCCTTGTTATGCAGTAGCTGTTTCAATGATAAAGGAGATACAGCAACAGGCTGGTATATCTAAGACAGCTAATTGCTCACAAAGATAAGGATAAAAGCTTTTCCTCGTGGCCCATATGTTTCAGTGTGCAAGTAAAATCATAGCACGGATCGCTCACACAGATGAACATTTCTGTTCAGAGCACAGAGGACGGAAAAGGATGGGAGTAAACAAGGCAGCAGGGAGAGAAAGGATTCTATGTGGGTTTAAAGGTAGGAATGACAGACAGAAACATGGGCGAGGAAAAGGCAGGTGCAGGCAGACAGACAGTCACAAATAATAGATTAGAGAGTAATGTACAGGGGAGACAGACTGGCTGTCTTTCTGAGTGGTAGAGTGACAGGGAGGTACACAGGAAGTCAGACAATGAGAGACAAGAGACAAAAAGACAGATTATCAGGCAAACACAAAGAAAGGGACAGACACGATGGACGGTAGAAAGACACTTTGTAGCAGAGGCAGGAAGAGGGACAGATCGAGACAGGTAGAGGAAAAGATAGACAGACAGGTAATGGCATAGATAGGCGGGCTGACAGACAGGAGAGCATAAAAACAGACAAATACACATAAAGATAGAGTGAGATATGCAGCTACAAATGCCAGCAGATTTGTTGAAAGTGTTCTCTGGGGTGTCGGCATTAGTAAGCAGCTGGAGACGTCAGAAATACAAAATCAAAATCTAGAGTTAAAAGGAAGGAATAAATGACTGTAAAAAGAAAGATGGCAACTGCGAGGGACTATCAATAAGTTCTGACCTTGGAGTTCTGACCACCTGCCAAAAACATCTGCCTATAAATCTATGCGTGTGTGTATGTGTGTGTGGGCATGTGAGCGTACATGAGCATGATTCATGTCTTTGCTACAACCCAGGTTGTAAAGTTATTGGCAGTGGAAGAAAAAGGTAAAAGATAGCTAGCGTGGAGCAACCTTGAGATTTAATATCTACTCTGCTCTACGAAAGGGTTCACACACAGAACTGCACACACACACACACACACACACACACACACAAAACCTCCTTTCTCTGTGGATTAATCATTTTTCTCAATACATGACATTAAGGACGACTTCTAACACACAGTCACGTCTAGAGATTTCTATTGCATTATCGATTTCTCCTCTCCTCTGTTCTCTTCCTCGACTTGTCCGTCTCTCTATTCCCTCTCTCCTTTGCCATCTCTTTCTACGTCTCTCATCAATCCCACCCCTCCCTTTCTTCATCTGTCTTCTGTTCTCTTTTCTTTGTCATTTCCACATCTTTAAGCTGTTTCTCTGACATTTCCATTTAAGCCTAGATTTTGCTTCTGTGGAACTCACTATGCCTACGCCATCTTAGCTGATCATGCCCCAACATGCTGTTTACATGCAGATTATTGCCTGGTTAAAGAAAACTGACATATAAGGATAAAAAAAAACTTTTTAATGAAGTCCTGTCAAAAAAACTAAAACATGTGCGTGAATGTCAGCAGGGAAGCTCACACACTGATGCTAACATAATGTTCTCAGAGTTTTATTCCAAAACTATTAAAAAGTGCTTGTAAACACATTCTGTCCCTCTCAGGTGTGGCCAGGAGAGACTGTATTTCCAGACTACACCAGCCAAAACTGCATCGACTGGTGGGTTGATGAGTACGAGCGATTCTACAAAGAGATCAAGCATGATGCCCTCTGGATTGTAAGTCAATTTTAACTACAAAGCTACTAACTACTAAATGTCTGAAACTACCCTTATTCTGCAGCCAATTACACGCACACAGGGGCAGTGAGCTTAAAATTTTGTAATTTTCAGTGGCAATTACTTCACTGTGGGTTGAACACTGAGGGCAATAAAGAGCACCAAACACAGGCTGGCACACACAAAAAAACAGGCTGAAATTCATATTATACTGTTAATGATCCCTCAGCTGAAAATTTGGATTTGGTTCACTCATTACTTGGCCCCCACACAATTTCACATTTCACTTCAAACACCGTAGCTCAACCTAGGTCTCTTTACCAATGTTTATTAGGGCAAAAAAAGAAATGTAGGATTTGGATAATTCTCCTTTTCAACGTGTTATCATTTTAGTGGAGGAATCCCGGATTCACAACACAGCTATGGCATGTTGTAAATAAGTGGAATAATTAGTTAAATGGTTCGTTTGAACAAATAATCTTGTTTAATCACACAATGTTCTCTGGTAAACTTGCAGGACATGAATGAGGTGGCTAATTTCAAGAAAGGATCAAATAAGGGCTGTGCTGATAACAACCTCAACTACCCTCCCTACACTCCAAGTAAGATACTTTTTCCCACATGCTCTGAACCATATTCATACTAAATACTTGCTGTTCTTATAACGTTTTAATAACCACAATATCAGTGTGATTTCGCCATGGCAGCAATGTTAGTTTGACCTTGCTTACAAAACAAGTTATATATCTCAGTTTACTAAGGTTACCACAGAGAAATAGAGGATGTCATAGGTGTGCAGCTTGAAGCCCAAATGCTGTGCACAAGTTGATAAATTTGCCACAATAGCTCATAAAAATAAGTTCAGGTCCAGAGGAAAACTCATCTAAAATAGTGAGTCCCTGGTGAGGAATTTTGAAAATGACTCTTCTGCCATGTCTTTTATTCCAACTGTGTCCCTGACAGGATGATCATAACTGAAAAAGGCATGCTCCCCTGATGCCACCTTTTTATTGCGCTTCTCCTTAGTCATCCTCTTCCTCCATTGCTCTTTCTGTCTCTCATTTCCTCATTGTTCCCACTTCCTATTGCCGTATATATATCAATGTCTCTCTCGTTCTTTCTGTCTCCTTCTTCCTCTTGCTCTCTCATCTCTCTCCTTCCCTCATTGCATCCTATATTTTGTATCCCATCCACACCTCCTCTCATTTTACCCCATCTCTTTGCCTTCTTCATAATTTTTTCTCCCCCAGAGATCCTGGATGAGGTGATGTACAGTAAGACTCTGTGTATGGATGCCAAGCAGGCCTGGGGGAACCACTATGATGTCCACAGTCTGTATGGCTACTCTATGGTGCTGGCTACTGAAACGTGAGTGCATTCACAATCAATGACAGGAATTTGGCCGGCTTGTGCTATGGAGGCCAACTTGCTGCGACCTCATCGTAACAATGAGGCATTGGCAGACAGAAATGTCAAAACAGTGTTACACATAGAATCTTCAAAATCAAGTGTTGTCGAATGGCCCTTGGAACAGAATTATGGAGCTGACGTGCAAAATGCAACCGAGTAATCGGTCAGTTCAGTGCTCTGCAGTGACTTATGCCCTCCGCTAAAACACAACCTGTGACTCTTGCAGACCATTTGCACGTTGGGTCCCATGTGTGAAGTGTAGAAATATGTTTTAATGAGACCGGCTCCCGGTGTGAGTGAATGAATTCCTCATCTGGGTCTGGCTCTCTGGCTCATTACTCACACAAACCTACAGAGAGGCATCAATGTGAGTATAGTATGTAATCATTAACATATGGAAATTAATGAAACATAAAGCCGATTAAAGTTTATCTCACCTGTTTTATGCTTAATGTACTGATATATAGGCAGAATACTGATACAGAAAACTGATATTATAATCTTCAGTTAAAACGTATTTAGGGATACAATGGCGACTTGATCTGCCACTTACTGCCAAAAAGAAAAAAACACTCCGGAGCGAACAGGTGAAAGTTTGGCGAGCAGGAGAGCAATGATATTAGTCCTGCGCTCAGCTCCCATTCTGCGCATGATCAAATCATGGTTTTCTCCTCACAGGCTACAATATTGCGGGCAAGTGCTGTGAAAGCGCTGGCAAAAATAATATGTCTCATTTGCACGCGCAGATTTTGGCAACGATATGCCGTCATAGTAGCAGAGTAGGTTCACCAGAGCAGATCAGATTCATCCTTCAAAGCCAATCAAAATAGTGTAGTCAAGATAACCAGACAAGTAAATAGTAGCCTGGCAGGTACTGCACAATAAAAAACAAACCACTTAAATGTCACAAGAGGTATAAACTGCAGTCACATTTAGCTTAGTACAGGCATTTCTATAGTCTTAAAGGCCTCAGCTAGTCATTTCACACAAGGCTAAAGTTGGCATCAGTTGCAAGAATTTTAATATGCACTAATGGTGATGGTATGGGAAATTACATCAATTAGAAAGCAGCACCTGCACTAATGGGTTTCCGGCTGATGGAAAATAACACCCCATAAAACTAAACAAATGCAATCCCTTGGTACAGGGGCATATCTTATATTGAGGTTGAAACTCAAAAAGTAGCAAAGCTGTCAAAATATTGATAACATTCAACAAAAATGTATCTCATGTCAGCATTACCTTTTTTCCACCTTTTGAGATATGTTGCAGCTATTATATGCTGATTCATCAACACCATATGCTTTCAGATGTACCTCCGATGCCAATAAAAATCCCTGCATTTAAATAAAATGCCACTGTAACCTTTCAGCTTTGACTTTTTTCACTGAATGTAACCTCAGCATCCCTTAGTAGAGTCTGCAGAGACAGAAGAAGAGATTATCTGACAATGATATTATTACAGCACAGTATTTGTTTTATTTCTTTTTTTTATACTGAAGTGAATCTTACAAAGGTTGCAATGACATTTGGCTCCAAGGCATCCCACTGATCAACTTGGTTGTATACAGGGAGAAAGTGTTCTCAGATTTACATTTGGCTGTCACATACAGACATCGATATTTAGGAACAAGTGTGTAGTCTACCTTGTCAGACCATACACTGTTGGGGCTGTTGCTCCTATTTTAGCAACAACATTTTACACACATTTTAAATCCTCTAGGTACAGTGAAAAGCTCTCACTGAAGGACAACTGTTCATTGTAGAAAACATACACTGACTTCTTAGTACAGTTTTACCTGTCACAACCACACAGAATACACACATACTGTATACACAGGTGCACAAAGACACACAAAATGTATGCAGGGACACATACATATGCCCTGGAGACCATGCAATACAAGCCCTCTGAGGTCGACCTGCTGACTCATTCCTTTGCTATTAAAGCTAGCTCATCTTTCTTTTGTATCCTTTCTCACTCCCTCCTTCTTTTACTCCTGCGGCCCACTAATTAAAATGTATTATTGGCAGGAGACACATTTTGTAAACATCATCAGGCCTTTGTATTGTCATGGAAATCAATGCTGCTTCGATTTCCCTCATCAAACAAAATAATAATGTACAATGGGGAAGGAAAAGTACTATTGGTTCTGGCTTTGTCCCCATCTAATATGTCTCAATCTTGCTCTTCTATATGAGCATGTATGTGTTTGTGTATGTGTTTGATGTATGTTTCTCCCTTGTGCCGTTTGAGCAACCCTTTCTCTCTCTGTCCCTCTGTCCTTTTTAACTTAATGACCTTTCTTTCTCTCTCACTCCGCTCTTGTTCTTCCCACAGAGCTCTGCAGCATGTGTTTGGAAGAAACCGTACTCTGATGTTGACCCGCTCCTCCTTCCCAGGTGTGGGGAAATATTCGGGTCACTGGCTGGGGGACAATGCTGCCAACTGGAACGACATAAAATGGGCCATCCCTGGCATGCTAGAGTTTGGGCTCTTTGGGATTCCCTATGTGAGTAGCAAACATTCACAAAAAGGCAACTACTGTGTATATTATGCTTAAAGTAAGTGAGTTTGACAGGGAAAAACATTTTCTACCTGGTTTGCATAAGAGGGCTTCACAGGACTGCAAGGAGCAGTCCTTTCAGTTGTTCAGTAGAGCTACAGATTCAAACATCACATCATAAAATTTGGTGTTAACATTTTGATATGAACCTTTATTACTTGTATCAACCAGAGCTGTTTGCTGTTTTGATATTGTCATAGCACATTATATTGTGTTTGATTTCAATTGCCCATGAATTTGGGAAAAAGAAAAAAAGAAAAACTGCTCAGGCACAAGAGCTTCATGTTTTAGCAAATATCTATTGACACAGGCACATTTCAGTTGAGGCTCAGATTCCCCTCAGAGTATAGTCTTAATGAAACAGACAGAAATGGCATTAGGTAGGTCGCACACTTGTACCACAAAGCAAAGATCTTGTAACGTGTGTGTTTCACTTCAATAAACATGCACTTCTGGCTTTCAGAAGTGTCTCTCTTTTGCCTTTTTAAAGAGGATTCAGCTGCTAATTGAGATCTATGTTCAGGCGTAAGCATAATGACAAAGGGGCAGGCAAGAAAAAGTGTGTCTGGAATGAGATCCATTAAAATGTCTGGAAGAACACTGGTTCTCTTTGCAGGAACACCACACAGCAGTGCGAAAACAACAGGGAGTCCAACGCACACGCAAACTCACACACACTCCTCCAGCTGTGCACGTCAGGTGGTCTTATAGATGCCAACTACATCCTGGTGGGACTGTCAAGCAGATTTTAGGTTCTACGGCACATACGCACACACATGCGCGTGTGCTCACACAAACAAACCGAGAGAGAAAGAAAGAGAGACAGCAAGAGAAATGGGATTTGGATCGATTCTCCCCCATTGAGTCTGCTGTAAAGTGTGGCCAGTAGTAAACAATAGAAAGCAAGCAGTCTCTGTGGACTGGCCTCTCTTTTTTGGATTCTATTATGCAATTAATATAAATAAAGAACATTGTCCACATTTACTGTCTGCCAATAAATCTTGACTGAATTTAACAGATGTCAAGAAAGACATTTTAAAAAACTATTTGTTTTTTACTATGGTCAGAGATGTTTTTCTTTCTGAAAATACCTAGATTGACATTGATAATATACATAGAGTTACTTTATTTTATTTTAGTTACAATATACAATCTTCAACTGGAATCCACAGCATCCCACCTTTCTTGTTTCCTGGGTTTGTGAAATGGCATCCCAACTGCAGCAGTCCAATACACTGAATTTAACATTTAAGATAATAGAAATATACTGTAGGTTCTGGCTTAATGTCAAGCTGCCGTTGCCTCATGTGTTTCAGATCGGAGCTGACATCTGTGGATTCTTTGACAACTCCACTGAAGAGTTATGTCGTCGCTGGATGCAGGTGGGAGCTTTCTATCCCTTCAGCCGGAACCACAACGCTCAGGGCTACAAGGTATTGTAAAGGCATTTTGTTCTACAATTCTTATATTAGACTGTCAGTTTTAGATTTATGTATCACACAGCCATTATTTGGTCTAAAGTGCTGCAGGGTATACCCTTCATTTCATAACATTGTATAGGTGCTATGAACTCCAAGTGGTTAAAAATAGAAACTTCTGTCTGTATCCATGGAGATTGTCATCATACCAGCCCTAGAAGCCTACAACTGTGTTAAAATAGGAGCAGTGGGACCTCTGATTTTGGGTATAACACTGGCAATGTAAGCTGTTGAAAATCATTATAGCTGCAGTGGGTATTGGAACATCGGAGCCTGAAGTAAAACGTAGCTCAGAAGCTCAGTGCCCGACTGATACTCATCAAAGAGGGTGAGATTTTACACTTTAGTAAAAGATAACGTTTATGCTAAATTATGTTAAAATTACTATATTATAATGTGCCATATGGCGGATACATGGCCAGTACATTGTAAAAAAAATAATTTTCAGCTTAGGTGGCCCCAGTAGGCATCAGACCCTTAACTAACCTTTGAATGGCGTAGTATCTCTCTCCTCTCATGCAAAGCACTGCCTCTTCAACTCCAGCATGTGGTAGTGTCTTGATTTGTCTGAGATTTCAGGTGACAAATTGTGTGACGATGAGTTAACATCAGAAAATTCACTAAGTCCCGCTCTCTTTCGTTACTCTTGCTGCACCACTAATTCTTAAAAATTTTCATAATAATACATATTTCAGACAGAGGCAGACAAAAGCAGCCTTCTCATTTCTAGATGGCGACATTTTGTCAGCTCACTAACTAGCTAACTAACTTTAATAAGTTGTAGCTAGCTAGCTAATTAAGCTAATGTTACCTCATGAGTTGGTTGAAACACTGTCTCTGATGAAAGACTGATGCTGAAGCTAACAGGTCCCAGGTAAACTCTCTTAAATGTAATCATCCCCAACTGATGATGCACGTTGAAGCTATAGAAATAAAGAAACATCATTGTTCTTGTATTGCAGTGCACAGCTAGTTGGACCTGGTGAAAAAATAAGACCATTAATACATTCTAAAATGACCTTGTTCAGCTGCTTACTTTATTGCTTGTATTTTTAAACAGTATGTTTCTTTTTTAATTTTACAAAAGTAAAGGCTTTATGATTAGGACTAACCAATGTCTTTTTTGCGAATGTAACTCTATCTCGAATATCAAATTTTGTTGGCGCATCATGAAGGAATGTCTTCCACACAGTGTGAAAATACTAACGTTATATAGTTGATGTTGTTGTTGTTAACAGGAATTTTTGTAACATAAACTACAACCCCACAAACTAATAAAGTATGAAATTCCCCTGAGCGTGGAAGTAATAATGGTTTACTTCTGTAGGCTTGATAGCTGGACATGCTAATGTTTGCAGCTTACATTAGAGCAGATAGACTGACGTCCTTTAATCCGTCCCTCACTGTTTTGCTCCTGTTTTTTGGTTTTGGAGAGGGTAAAAGAAAAAAGAAAACACCATCCAAACTCTTTATACATGCCGTTACACTCGTACTACAACCACATGCACATCACTTGATAATGAAGAGGAATCCAAAGCTTTACACAGCTACCTCACCTAGTTATGGTTGCTAAGCTATGATTGGACAATTGCTGTTATGGGGAGCAACTGTCCAATCATAGCAGTCAATTAGTTCATGTTAGGTATTTAATAATAATATTAAAACAAATAATTTGGTTTGTAATGAAAATTATAATTAGAGAATATAATGAGTGATATTTTTGTTTATCTTTAACAAACACGCCATAAATATAAATGTCACACATCAGATAATAGCAAATTTCACAGAGACACACAGGAAAAGCACCTGCTGAGCATGCACTTGTTTTTATATTGACGTTACATACTGAGCTATTATTGTAGATGAAGTCTGTCCCCAGCCCTGAATAGCATGGAAATTGATACTTTGGCAACTTTCTCCATGTGACATTTCCATGCTCATCACCGCTGCAAAAATAGCAAAGCACTGAGGTAGGGGATGGGGAGGGGGTTGAGTAAGAAATGTTGTGTGTTGGAAAGAAGAGGGGGGTATATTTGCTGGAGGACAGGGACATGATGATGATGAATTTGAAGTACGATTTCCACTAAACGAGACAGCTAATGTGTGACCTTTGCTTTGCCCTAATCATGGCTCTCATCACACGGCCATACAGGCCAGTCCACACACACACACACCGTTTTCATCACACTCTCTGAGGTGCCGAGGGCATAAATGATTAGCCAGATGAGAGGAGCATGGCCTGTTAGCAGCTAATCACCCTCTCACTCTCCACTATCATAGAAATTAAATCATACTTCTGTTTCTTTCTCACACAGTTTTCCCTTTATTTTTTTCTCTGAAGTTCTCTTTTGCTCATCCTCTTTGCAAACTCTGCTTTTAGATTAGTTCTATGTAAAGTTAATTTCCATTTTAATCATTATAAATAAGGTTAATGTCCACTTACTCATCATGAATAAATTGGTGATGTAAAAAAAAAGATCCTTGTTTTTCTTCCTCTCTTTTTTCCCCGGCTTCTCATGTCCTCCATTTCCCAAATTTTTCCTGCAATTCATTCCTTCCTTCATTCAAACAAGTTCTCTCTTTCTCTTATGTTCCCCTGTGGATACAAGACAAAGCTTTATTTTTTCTCCGCCCTTCCTCTCTCTCGTTCACCATTACTTTAATCCATCTGTCTGTCTCCAGCCCCAGGATCCAGCTGCGTATGGCAATGACTCAGTGCTGGTGGAGAGCTCTAAACGTTACCTGGAGATACGTTACAGACTTCTGCCTTACCTTTACACACTCTTCTACAAAGCCCACACCACAGGGGACACTGTTGTACGTCCTGTCATGCACGAGTAAGTTATTCAAAACATTAAGTATACTGTCAAGTCCTCTTCATACTAGTTAATTCAGAGACACTTTATGGCAAAAACAGTTTTGCCTACTGGGCCCATGGCAGGCATTGGAGAAGCTGTACATGTTTAAATTGTCTTTATTTTTAGTCTCAATATGTTTTAATTATTTGTTAACCTTTTTAAATTAGAAAAAACTTGAGTGATTAATGAAGGATGGAAAGAATGGTAATATAATGATTAGCATACTAACATATATTGCCCCAAAGATTGTCAAATAGTTGCAATATACAGGAAGTTACTGACATTTAAAGACATGGTGGTTTTACAAAAATCTAAAATATGTCCAGAATATAATAAAAAAAGATATTAAATTGATTATATATTCTTCTTTGTCACTCCCAAGGTTTTACTCTGATAATGCCACCTGGAATGTGGACCGTCAGTTCCTCTGGGGAAAACACCTGCTCATCACACCTGTACTGGACCCGGTAAGCCAACACACAAACAAACAAAAAAAGATATACATATGCACATGAACATGCTTTGTTCCTTTAAATACATGAGCTCATTTAAAAATGCACTTGCATGTACTGTATTATATCTAGACACAAAAACGATAATATACAGTACATAGAGAAATATGTCTTGCAGATGATGCAGATGAGATGATCAGTAACTCACACACACACACTCACACACCCTGACCTCCACTGGGAAAACATGACATGGGATATTCTTTGTTGCCCTCCCCTCCTCTCATCCCTCTTTCTTCTCTCTTTCATATCCTCCTTCTTTTCTCTCAGCTCTAATGAGAGCACTGACCTCATTACTAGCAGATTAGAAGAGTAGATAGAAGTGTGTATGTGTGTGCATGTTTGTCTCAGTGTGTGTGTGTGTGTGTGTGTGTGTGTGTGTGTGTGTGTGTGTGTGTGTATGCGTGCACCTGTGTGTATATGTAAATGTGAGTGCCTGTACGTGCATGTGAATGTGTGCATACACCGCGATTGCGGTCATGTCAAAGTGGCCTGATTAATAAGCAATTTAGCATGGCCTCTTGTGAATTACAGAATAGTGGAAAGCGAATTGGATTCATAGTGGAGCAAGGGATAAAGTAACTTCAATCAGTGTGATTGCAGAAAAGTTTCTAATACAAAAAGTGGAGGGCTTGTGCTTGCAGTGCCACAGGGTTTGAGATGCCCTAAGGGTGGGGTAATGGAAGGACCATAAGGTGACGACGCAGGTCATTTTTGTGAATCAAAAAAGACAAACGAGACAATGGCAAGTAGCAGGCAAAAGCGCACCCACTTTGGGTCCTTTCAAGACCCAAGAGACTCGGAGGCAAGGCTCAACTGTTGTGCAGTTGGAAACAGGATGGGATAAAAAGAAATCCATTATCAGGCAGTGTGTTAGAGGCTGGCATCAATTATAACCAACCGCTCATTTCCTTTCTCTTTAAAAGCAATGTACCCTGCATCAAAGCACTCTAATAATTGAATAGAGAGACATTTCTGCAAATTTCTCCAAGGAGGAACATTATGATCATGCTTTTGAGGCAAAAATGAATGGATTTATTCATTTTTGAATAAATCATTAGATAAAATGATTTAGGAATTAAGTCAAAACGTTTTCTTACAATGTTGCCCTCGTCTGGAAACTCTTTGGGTCACACTGTAACCAACCGCTGGGGCAGTTTGTGTACAGGAGGGCATCTAATAGTCTTTAACACATGCAGAGGATGCATTCAGCCATACAATTTTCACTTAATGCATCATGGCATAGTGCATAGTCATTCACACCACAGCCACATGTACAGTGTATGTACAAAATGTCAAATACATTTTTCTTTTTTTTTCTTGAGGGTCAACATACCATCACATATCATCGCCAACAGTTTGATAGTTTTCAGAAACATCTGTTCATGTGGCTTTGCGAACAAGAAATCTGTAAGTGATAGAAATGACAGATATTAATGGCATAATACAACCAATACAGTAACTACTGACAAGGTGGTTTAGGGCTTTATTGTTTCTCACAATATAACCTAAATCTACCCGCATATGGGTTTATGAAAGGGAGGTTGTGGCTTTGTGTGTGGCTAAGACGAACTGTCAAAAGTGATTTTTATTGTTAGAGCTTGTTTTTTCCCAAGATAAATGCAAATAACATCAAATTACTTAACATGGCCGGTTGTGTTTTGACATGAAAACCTTAATCTACCGTAGAGAAGCAACATAGCAGTGCAGTGTAGCACATTGACATAAGCTTTAGAAGCATTTCGGACCTCTGCTCCACCGCTTGGAAAGGATTATTTCCGAATGACAAATCCGATGTGGCTGAATATTCATCTTTTGTGGTGACAGGATGCTGCTGAGCCATGGTGCTGTGGTTTAAGCCATGGTAAGGGCAGGCATTAAGAAGCGAGTGCAAACTATTTGTTACAGATGCATCAAACTGTGGAGGGCCACATGAAGAGATAGTGTCAGCCACTTGAGTAAGGTCACAGGCTGATCTGAAACAACCCTTCACATCCTACCTTTGCTTTCCTTTTTCATTATTCTCATCTCTCTGTCTCTTTCTATTTATCGCTCTGTCTGCCTGCCTTCCCTCTTTCTAATGATGCTCTTGCTCTATCATTCAGATCAGTCGATGCTTTAACCTTGATCTCTGTGATAAACTGGGGAGATCTCCTGCACTCTCTCTCTCTGTCATCCCCTCTGGTCTTCATCCATACTTCCAGTCGCCCTCCTCTTGCCCATTACTCCCTTTTCGTTTTACCTCATCCTTTCATCAAAGGTTGGCTCCCTTATCTCATCTGCATTCTCTTAATCAGCTGCTGTCAACTCAACCTTGTGATCCCATTTCATTTCATCCAACCCCCCCACGCCCCTTCTCTCTAACTCTCTCTGTAGCTCTCTCTGCCCCTCTCATCTACCTGAGCTACCATCTGATCATTCTGCCAGTATGAATCTTTGGCCCACCTGATCAAATCTTACCTTATGGCTAACTGGGCTTCAGTACTCTAAATGAGGATACAGGCCTCATGCCTTGTCCCTCTCAATCACAGTTAGCAGCAATGCTAAGTCCTGCAGTCCCTTCCTATTTGTCAGTGTGGTGAGTGATAGGCGCTGTGAGCAAATCAGACACCAGAAAACGAGGTGTAGGGGGGAGCATGCATTACCCCAGGCTGTCATCCTACAGGCGGTGCAGCGTTTGTGACAGGTGATCTGCCTCAGACTGTGAATGTGGCCCCCAAAGAGGATGTTAAGTAATTTAATTTTGTTAGCCGGCCATTATGGCAATATGTCTCTATTATGTTTTACTCTTAAACATGTTTTTTCTTTTTTTTCAAATTTGCTCTGATTTGTCTATTTAATTATCCTTTGTTCCCTATTCTCTTGCCTATTTATTTTTTACTTGGCCTCATGTCACCACCCTTTCTTATTCCTAATAACAGGCCCCAGAGGGCCACAAAATAGGACATGCTGCTGAAGAGAGAGAGAGAGAGAGAGAGACAGGGAGCGAGATGTTGGTGCCATGTGACAGATGGCCTTGGCCTACACAGCTGACATAGTGTATTTCACAATTTGCTGTGTTTTGAGAAGGACCTGTGGTTCGCTCTTTTTTTTTTTTTGTGCTCTCTGTTTATCTCTCTCTCTCCCTCTGTTCTGCACTGTCAGAAAGAACAGGGAAGTGACAACGCTATCAAAGGCTTGGTGCTCTTCTATTGATTGCTCCCGTCTGTCCGCCACCTTAAGCCATCAAAGGGTGTCGCCTATCAGTCCTCGCTTGATGCTGTCTTTTCCATCACCTGTTGCACCATAGCACTGTAAACTAAAATGTCACAAGGGCTTTGTGGAAACTTTATTTCAGAAGATGGGCAGTTTTAAAATAACTCTCCTTGATGGTAACATTTTCTTCCTATTTATTATTAATTTGCAGTGACTACCAATACCCATGCTTCCTTTGTTGTGTATTGTAGCTCCTGTCCTCGTGTTTAGTCTTGTAAGATTAAAGTGTCAGGATTGGTGCAGTCAGCTAAAGCAGGTGTTACTGGGTACAAACACAAATCAAGCACAGGCATGCTGTCACACAAAACACAAAGCTGACACATTTTGATGTCTATATTCCACAAATCACAGGCAGATTATTTTGTATTTAATGACAAAACAGACATTTAGATTACTGTTCAAATGAAGAAATGTCTTGTTCTCGTTTTCTACAGGGTGTGGACAAGGTGTGGGCATATGTCCCAGATGCTGTGTGGTATGAGTTTGAGACGGTAAGACTATTCTGCTCACTTAAATAGTTTCCTCTAAAGCACATCCATTTCCTGTTCAGATATGTCCAAAGAGAAACAATCGATAGTGCAATAACTGTATATATGATAATTGCATCTAGTGAAATTGTTGTTGTTATAACTGTAACATTCGTTGTTATACTTACAGCAGACATTGCTGACACTTCACCTCCTCTAGTTCAAATTATTTTTGAAATATTCTTAAAAAGGAACTATACCTGAACACACGGTGATCTCAAAGTGAAATGCACATAACATATATATGTTTTGATGGCCATAAAATGCTGTCTAACAGGAAAATTGAGAAACCTCAATTCATAGTTTAATTAGACAGCACACGATGGGTGTTTCTTATGTTTTTCCTACTCAATTTACATACATTAAGAAGACAAAATATTGAAAACACCTTTTTAATATAATGCAATCTGATTCAAAAAACAACAAGGCTTAAAAAAGGACCAGAGTTGAATCAAATAGGCCAAACTGGATTAATTGCAGGATTATTCTATTAAAGTGCAATGGATTGTACAGGTGTGCCTAATTTTTTGGTAACATAAATGTACGGTGCACAACAAAAATGATTACAAAGGGATCAATAAGTACATTAGTGGAAATAACACATTAACAAAGAACATGTATCACATGGAAGTCTCATGAATGCCTCAAGTTCTTTGTTTGAGCCTGAGAGACGAGAGCGATAAGACAGAGCGAGCATGAGGACAAAGATAGAGTGAAAGAGGGGACAGCGAAGAGAGGAGAGAGACTATCTCCCTGACAGAGAGATAAAAGAGGTGTTGAGCTCCGTTGGGACCTTATTTGGGCGTCACAGTGGCGATGTAAAGCGCTCGCTGATCAGATGAACGATTAGATTGGCTGTCTTGCTGCCGGCCCCTTGTCCCGGCTGGTCCCCTGTGATTATCTGGGTAGGAGGATGGAAGGGTGGGGGGAGTATTGATGTAGTGAAAATGACCATGAAAAACAAGCTACAGAGGAAACAAATAATGGAAAAACAGAGGAACGAACGAGCAAAAACAGATATTGTATGAGAGTCGAACCAAGAGACAGTAGGGGAAAAAAGGACAGCACATGACATGAAGAGAGGAAACCCAGGGACAAGAGAGAATGATGAGAAGAAAAAAGGGCGGATGAAAATTACAGTATCTAGAGTAGTAGCCAGCAGGAATAAGGAGGAGAGAAGACAAGGCTAGAGAAGACCTCCTTAAGGTAGACAATGAGAGGGTGATAAGATCTGAAATTGCTTGTACACGCTCCACTAACTCCAGCCCACACACTCGCCCATACTCTACTGTACTGCATAAAATGGTACATGCACACACACACACACACACACACACACACACACACACACACACACACACGCACACACACCTCCATGGGAATGGAGAATAATGGGATAAAAAAAAAATAGAGCAACACAAGAGAGAATAACAGGATGTGGAGAAGGAAGTAGGTAGAAGGAGAATGAGAGGAGACTGAGAGAAGAGAGTTTTAAATTGTTTTAGGCTGGTCTGAGGATTCAGTCCTCGAGGGATCAGAAATTAACTGGGCCCTCAGAGAAATGAGTGGAGGGCAGAGAGAGAGGGACACACAAAAAGGGATTTTTCTCCTCATCTTAAAAAAAGTGCTTCTTCGCAAATCAGCAAAGTCTTACATTTTATTATTATAATAACAAAAACACCCATCATCCTCAACTGAGTCACTACATTTTCTTGTTTTTGTAACAAACTTTTTTGTAGGCATTTAAAATCCTCAAGTCCATTGTCCAAAATGAGGCCTAAGTTTGTAAGCTATTTATAAACTACAAGCAGCATTGTAGTACTGCTACTGTATTTTCCTATTTACAAATGACTTGTTTAAAGGGTCAGTTAACCTAAATTACAAAAATACACAAAAAAATACAATTATTCTGTAAGTTTATGCATTAAAACAACTAATCCAATCAGGTTCAAGTATCTGCTATTTCTGAAAGTGGAATTTATAGCTGAGGAGGCCAAAAATCATTATCAATATCTTTAGCTTTACTATGCTGTAACTCAAGAGTCAGTTAGGTATCTGGTGTTTACTGTGTTTTGCAAAGAAGCTTTGGACCCAATAAATTTCCCTGACTAATAATTGATCCATTTACAACAATTTCAAACGCATGTTGTATTTCTACTTCAGTGTTAAAAGGTTTTCAGAAAAAAACAGGCTAGCTGCTTTGCAGAGAGCAATTTCATGGAAGCCCAAAAGCCAATGTTTTCCTGCCCAGTCTTGTGCAAACTGATGGCCACTGTCCTAATCTTGAAATGTGCGGTATGGAGATTGTTTTTCCCACAGAGGATCGCAAGGGGGAATTTAGGTGAGTTAATAGATTCTGTTGTCTGACCGAACAGATGGAACAACTGACTGTTCGCAGAACGCATGTTGAAATGGATCTACCAGCTGAAAAGCTTGGTTTACACATCAGAGGTGGTGCGATCCTCCCCACACAGACACCAAATGTCACCACCACATACAGGTACACACACACACACACACACACATATATAGTTATCACCTAAAAATGTTTTCAATAAGCTCAGTAATTACATGTGATGCACATTTGCATGCACACACTCACAGAAGCATATACACAGATCTACAAACACATTTCACTCAAGTGCACATAATTGTAAATACATCAAATTGTGTCTCCCGTTATATTTACTTCACATGCACACATGCATTTAGCAGCCGTTTGATTCACTGAATTGTAATGACGTGTGTTTATGGTGTTTGTACTTATATGTGATTCTCTAGTCGGCGTAACCCCATGGGTTTGATCGTTGCTCTTGATGACAACAACCAGGCAGCTGGGGAGCTATTCTGGGATGATGGAGATTCCAGAGGTATTGTGTGCAAATATGTGTCAGATTCAAGCTCTTATCACATGCATCAATGTTACTGTTCAAACACTGTCACTCAGCTCAAACACATTCACATGTCAAGGTCAGTTACTCTAGTGTGTGACTGTGCATCAGTTGTGTCTGCGTTTGCTGTGACAAACATTAACACCTGCTCTTTTCCTTTTTACAGAAACAGTAAAAGAAGGCAACTACATCCGCTACATGTTCTCCGTTGCCCATGTAAGATTTCTTCACACGCATCCACGCCATCTTTTGAATACAGCCCACATATTCCTTCTGATCTGAACTCAAGTTCAAAGTTCAAAATCACCAGAGACCTTAGACTTTCCCAGTCCAGAACACCCATGTTATGCTACTGAAGCTTTGCTGGATCAAGTACCCCATGTTCCTGTTTCACACAGCACTGAGGATCCTTTTGTGTGTCCTCTGCCTCATAGAGAGTACTGACAATGCAGGTGACCCATGCTGGCTACAAGGACCCAAACAACCTTATGTTTGAGGACATTACTGTCTTGGGTGTGCCTTATCGTCCCACCTCCGTCTCTGTGACTCATGTTAGCTCCGGACCAGATGGAAACACTACCACGACAGTGTCCAGCATACGGCACGATGATGTCAAGAAGGTAAACACGCTCACGCATGTTCATAGACATCTGTGCACATATGTAAAAAAAAACTAAAAACTAAAAAAACAGCCATTCATTTTTTTTCATGCCAGGGCTGATTCCCTTTACAAAAAAGTAATTCAAATGTGAATGAATAAAAAAACATACTGTAACAATACTAACAATGTCAAATTTCTCCTGACACTTTCTAGGATGTAGGCATATAACTATGTTAATCATTGCGTTTATTAACAATGGATTAAAATACTTATTGTAATGTGAAGGTATTCACTTGTAGTGATGAACATACTAAGAATCATTTGATTCTGCAGATACATTCAGCTGTACAGAGCAACATTGTTTCCAGCAGTATCAGGCAGCTGTTTTCAGCAAAAGAAAAAGGCTCTGACAAACCTGCTGTCCAAAAATGACATACTACTGTTTTAAAAAACTAGATTACTGCCATTTATTATAATTGTGTTGCTATTGTTGCTTTTAATCTGCATTCCTAGTATTTGGTTAATTACATATGGGAATGACAAATTTAATAATTGAAAATGATTGATTGTTTGTAGGTTGTGTTAGTAGTTTTGGAATGAGAAGAATTGAATAAGTAATGGAAGGATAAGCACCCAACACACACACACGCACGCACGCACACACACACACACACACACACACACACACACACACATTTTCAAGTATTTCCACTTTGTCAGGAAAACCTTGATGCAGGACATATGCAGGGTGGATGAGTTCAACAGTGGATCCTCTTGTAGGCGTCTGCCATTTGTTTCAATAACACCAGGAGTGAAACCATTACTGTACATTTCAAGGTTAGCCTCTAAGTGTAACAAATGATAATTTAAACTAGGTGAGGATCGTAAAATCTTAGTTTGAGTGTGTGTGTGTGTGTGTGTATGTGTGTGTGCGTATGTGTGAGAAAGGAAAAGAGAGAGTAAGAAAGAATGACTGAGAGCAATGATACTACAGTAGGCGCCCAGGGTTATGAGCAAAATGCAGGAGTCTATAAAGTGTCAAAAGGTTCAGTTAAGTAATACTATATAGATTTGCTTTGTGTGTTTGTGTATATTTGTGCGCACACATGTCTTTGTGTGTGTGTGTGTGTGTGTGTGTGTGTGTGTGTGTGTAGTCGTGGCTATGCTTGTGCAGATCTTCAAGGTCTCTCTGGTCACACACACAAGCATGCATTTATCAAAGACTCTCAGCAATAATTATTTCCCGGGGGTGAAGGGTAAATGTGCTGTTAAACCTAAACTCTGGCTTGTCATCTCCATCAGTCTTTGTATGCCGAGTCGGACTGGGCCTTGAATATAGCTCACAGCCGCTAAACATCATTAGTTCCATATACACTTAAATAGAACAGTACTTTACAATATATGAGTCACATTCAGCTCCGTGTATTTTAGTCTGATGTAGTTTTTTGACTTGACTGCGTTATGCTTTTTTTTTCCTTTTTTACCATTTCCTGCCTGCTGTATGGCCTTAATGGCTTTTATATTATTCAAAATGCATGTGTAAAATGCCTCCCACACAGTCCCTTTGAACTATTTTTATTATTTTCTTTCTTTCTCTTCTTCCTCATTTTCTTCCCTCTTTTCCAGGTCCGGTTCTAGACTGCTTAGATTTGATCTAGTCTACTAACATTCATTTGAAGAAATTCTAAATTCTAAATTTTGTGAAGCTACAATTTATTCGACATTGTCAGTTTAAAATGTTAAACTCACCTCTACCCCCAGGTAAATGGGGAGGGCAATGTACTTTTTCAATGTCCACTTATATATTTAGTTATCTAATATTTAATGGAATCGAGTCCAAAATCTAATTGTTTTTATTATTTGTATTATTGGTTTCCATAACATTTGCTCATGTTAGTTTTCATGTTTGGGTGTCTATCTCACAACAGATTTTTACAGTACCATGACGCGACACCATGGAATCTGACTTTCTTGACTGTGGCCTGTAACAGTGGTGTTTTACAACCAGAAATCAAACCACTAAAAACGAAATATTTTGTTAGAGAAACGTGCCACTACCATAATGTGTAAAACTTAAGTTAGCTAACACTAACACAGCTAGGTAACTACGTCTAGAAGATGAATGAAAAAAAAAACAATCCTAACAGCTGCCATTTACAAGCCAAATAAATGGAGCGGCGATGTCATGGATTAACTTAGACTAATGCAAAGGTATTCTCATTGCACTCACTGAGCATGAGCATAAACCAAGCTGGTAACAGAGGATAAACACCTGAGTTGTGATGAACCAAAATGACAGCGAAGTAGCTGCTCTCCCGTAGCTGATGCCCCAGCTATGTATTCAGTTTTCATATGGCCAGACCAACCAATCAGGTATAAGCAAATTTACACTGTTTTGTTTGGCATGTTTGTGATTGGCCGAATCAGCAAGGACAAAATAAATTACTTTTTTATTTTAAGATGAAGCGGGTGGGTTTGGTGGGGATAGTCGACGCATTTCCCTCTCCAATTTCTGTATTTATCTTTCTACCCCTTCCTGCCTCTGCAGTTGCTTTGCTCTTTTCTTCTTTCTAAATATGCCTTCTTGTCTGTCCCACAAGATGCATTTTACACAATAGAATTGCTGAAGCATGATTCCAAAATAAAATGACACAAGCAAAAAAAAAGAAATAAAAAAGACTCATGAAGATCCCGGAAGTCTACTCACCAGCTGAGGATGTCTCAGATGGTGACTAGAGTGAAAGGGGCTCCCCGAGATTTGTTATGAGAATGACTCATGATTCCCGGCAGAGGCAGTTGAAACAGCAAGGGAAATTAACAGCTGTATCTTAATTGATAGCGCACGCAATGTCAAGCACACATGCTGTCTCAAGGAAGCATGTCTGGGCATTAGAAGACAACGTGGGAAGAATGTTCTCACATTGGTGTCCTTGGATTTAATAATCACTACTTTCTCCCACCTTTCTCCTCTCCCTTCACTTCATAACACACACACACACACACACACACACGCAGGTTCTTTTCCTGAGTAGCCTCTCCCTGATTGTGGGGGAGACTTATCAGGTGCAGTGGGAACTGGATTCAAATGAGTACCAGCGCTTTAACTGCCATCCGGAGGAGAATGCTGATGAGGCTAAGTGCAGGGCCAGAGGCTGCATCTGGGAGGTGAGGGGAGACACAGGTTAGGTTCACATGTACATACATTCTATTCTGTGTTATATTTGATTCTGATATACTTTCTTTCCTTTCTGTCCGCATTCAGAACAGCACCACAGTAGGTGTTCCATGGTGCTTCTATCCAAACGACTATGGCTACACTGTTTCGTCAGTCAACGAAACTGACTCAGGCATGACTGTTGATATTACTCGGAACAAGAAGTACAGGACCAGTGGTCGCCCGGAGTCACCAGACATTGACACAATCAGTGTTGAGATCAGCTACCACAGCAGTCACATGCTGCGGTTCAAGGTGTGTGTTTATGTGTTTGTGCTAGTAGTGGTGCATCCTCTTGCGTACCCTGTGCTCCCTCTCGGACTGCTTCACATGAACACACACAGACACACTAACACCCCTCTCCCTGTCCAGATGTGGGACCCGGCCACAGACCGTTATGAGGTTCCAGTGCCACTGTCGGGTCTTAATGATATTGAGAATAACGAGGACAGCAGGCTTTACAAGGTTTTTGTTGTCAACAACCCATTCGGCATCCGGGTCATAAGGAAAAGCACAGGAACCACGATGTGAGTATTTTAGAAGCACGAGTGGTTCAGGTGGTGATGGTGTTGTTGTGAGTTCTAGATGTATTATTCTGTTCTGTGAGTTTTGGGTTCATCACTTTTATTTTGGACTGTCTTTCATTTGCCATTCTAAGACCAATTGGCATCTGACTACAGCACTTGCCATTAGAAATTGCTAAAGTTAAATGATCATTTATTCTTCAAATTAAAATCTGTTGTTTAAAAACCTCTAAACAGTTCCATCTTCTTGTTATTACAGACATGTTTGATCTGGTCACTATCTCTCCATGACTTGCCTCTTTTGTCGAGCCATGAAGGCTCATGGGAAATTGCATCTATCAAAGTCTTCTAAAAACCACTGAATAAGCGATGATAGATGGTTTTTAAACATGTGGCTATTCATCCAAGGCTAGAGGTTTAGTTATATACAATTATTACAAATCTATGGGATTTTGAATGGGATTTTCTCACTTGTGAAGCAGAACGTTCCAGTTTCACTTGAAATTTGGATGTGATATTTTAGTCAATTTCTTTCATGATTTTATCAAATTAAATATTTATAATAAAGAATCTTTCATTCCGATGTGGTGACATGTATTGTGCAATTTATTTTATACTGTTAGCCTTTGACTCCTTATTATTGCTGCATGCCTTGGCTAGGTAGCTCTTGAAAAAGAGAATTTTGACCACAGTTAGGTTTTACTGATTGGATAAAGGTTTAATACATAAATAAATATATTATATACTGTCCTGATCATTAAGGTAAATAAATATGCATTCCATGCTATATTTTAACAAGCACAATGCAATCCTTTGTTTTTGTCCCTTAAATTGGCCCCTTTAGGGTCGTCATTCACCAGGTAATTTTGGGCGATAAAGACGCTCCCATTAACAAGCAATAAAGTGAGACATGGGATAAAAATTATATTCAAATATTTCAAGAAACTTTTTTCCCCCTGTGAGATTAAAGTAACAATGCTGAGTCAACTCATCTGGCACTATTACCCAATCAGATATTCTCAGGAAAGTTTCCATGTGTATCAGTGCCTACAGTAGTTTTCTCTTGTTCAGCAGTCTTGATGATGTCACATGAAGCAGCCGGAGAGTCTTTTCAAAGCATATCTTTAAACAAGGGTGACATTATTTTGTAGTTAAGCCGTCCATGTTTTTTTAGAAGTGTCAGTGGAAATTTTACTAATTAAAATTTATGAAGTATGTTGAAGGGATGCCTGCAGTTCCTAAGGGTTTTTATGTTATTTGTGTCAAACATATTGTGAATAACTCCCTTTGACAATAATTCCCTTTCCCCCTCTATCTCGACCTCTCACTGATTTAATCCTCCTTCACTTCTCTCAGCTGGGACTCTTCTGTGCCAGGCTTTACGTTCTCAGACATGTTCATCCAAGTGTCTACTAGACTGTCATCAGAGTTTGTCTACGGCTTTGGAGAGACAGAGCATCCCACCTATAAACACAACCTCAACTATCACACCTGGGGAATGTTCTCCAAGGACCAGCCTCCTGGTGTAAGTATCACACTAAAGCAAGTGCTGTAACTTTACACACAGATACGCACATTCTATTTTGCATAGCTGTAGATGTATCGGTTACTAGCATAGTATTAGTTTGAAGGAATATTTGACTGTTAATGAATTCCAGGAGCAAAATTTGACATTGAGCTAAATTATTGTTTACAGCAGCAACACCCCCCACCTTCTCCTTTTTAAAGCATTGGCATGTTCCATCAAAACCAATTTAGTCCTTAACAGAGCACTCGGCATTGAATGCCTTTAACATCACACCCTCTAGAGACTGCAGAGGTGACTTGTAAACAACCTTCCCGCACAGTATATAAACTTGTCTCACATTCGTGTCACTTTGATGTGGTGGTGTTGATATGAACGGGGGATATAGAGTGTCATCATGTTTTTCCCACCGGTGTCAAGGCCAGACAGGATGAGATTTCCACCTGCATCAGCATTATCAAGCCTAATTGCTGAGCTGTCAAGACAGCTCCACAGGGTTCAGACAAATGTTGTGGGGTCCCTCGGAGAACAGGGGAATTAGAGATAAGACTGTTAAAAAAAAGAAAAGGGAAAGCAAATGGAAATGAGAATAATATTTTAAAAATATATATAGAACAGAGAGGATGACATGGACACTGTATTTACACAGGTTTTTGTTTAGACTACTAAAATTAAACCAAATCAGAGTTAGAGTTTGCCACATTAACAAATTTTTTCCAACATCTAAATGAGGTCATATTTGAAGTAATCATAGTCAAATGAATACATAGAGCATTCATTTCTGGTATCATTATATAAAGAATAAATAATTAAATTTAAAGTACTTTTTTGACATAGAAAATTACATGTTAAATCACAAATTTACAAAATAAGTTTTTTTTTTCTGTGAAAATCCAGTAATTCTCCTCCAGAGCCCCACAAACATCTGTTAAAAATCTATGATATTACCTTTGACACCATAAGACAAGGAGAGATTGAGAGGGTCCAACTGACAGTAGTAGTAGTAATAAAAATACTACTTCTACTGATACTACTAGGCTAAGCTAGTAGTTAACAGTGGTGATCAGTTTTAGTGTTTGGGGCAAATTTACACCTTGTGTATCACTCATTCATACCCCTATCATACCATTTGCATGACCTCTCTACCACTACCAAGTACAAACAAAAAACACATATGGGTGGCCAAAGTTATAACCCTCCATCTTAACCTTAATCTAAAAAGTTACCTTGGCTGAGGTTAAGTTGTCTTTTACAGCAACACTGCTCCTAGATTTACAAACTAACTAAAGAAAGAGATAATTTCAAAAGAACAGACACAAACCAAACAGAGTATTACACAAAGTGAATGTAACACATATGTAATGCTTAACATACTATCTGATTCTACTCCCATGGGTCTTTTTTGTTTAAAATTATTTGCACAGACACAGACACAGCACATACATATACAATAAAATGTGAATGTAAATGATGGATTTACAGTCCATCTAAATGTACCTGAGTGTGTCCGTTGTGAGTGAGAAATCAGAAAAGGCCGACAGAGAGAGAAAGACCAAGAAAACACTTTTACTGGCTGTAACTCTTCGTTAGTGGATGAGCTAATGACCTTTCTCCTTCTTGAGTTAGGCCATCACACTGTGTAGCAGGGCTACAATGACACAAGTACACACACAGAGCAGGAAAAGCACACATCCCAACAAAACTTACACAGAGACAGAGTCAGTGATGAGAGCCATTATATTACAGTTTAACAACTTACATACCAGAAGTGCAGGAGGCTGATGGAGTGTGACGTGCCCATGAGTTTTCGTTGCAGGACAGTGACATCTAAAAGTGGCAGATTCCCTGTCCCCCGCCACTTTTCTATCTGTTTCTCTTAGCCCAGCCTGTCTTGTTCTATCCTCATCTAAACACTGAAGACAACTCTGGGACCCTCGCAGTGGTAACAGAAGGAACAGTCATAAAGTCCACACTCTGAAACTCAACTCATTTCCACTAGAACAATATATTGTATGCATAATTACTGAGGCACACTAACGTTTTCTCAGGCAGAAAATCAGTGCAAGCACATACAAACATACATCAGCAAAAGACAGATGTGTATGTAATTGTCACAGAAAAGGTAAAAAAAATAATATTATATATGACTGCCTTCAGCCACACAAGCTGATTTAAGTAGTGGTTAAGTACTGTGGGCGTTGTTTTTTAATAATGGACAAAAAGCACCACCAAGTTTTGAAACCACCAAACTACAGTTTTGTCATTAATTTTAATCTTTTGGGTGCTACATTTAGGACTTACTGATTATGTTACAGCACCCGGCAGCAACACAGATCCCCAAACACCGTCCCAGTTCTCTGTCTTCAACAAAAGAATTATTGAGATTTGGGAGCACTATTGGGTGCGATTGCTAACACAGAAAGTATATATTTAAATAAATCTTTCAGTCAGTGCAGATTAATTTGCATAGAGGATAGTTTTAGGAAGAGCTTCCCCTACCTTTGGGAAAAATGTTAAATGTTGAGAACACTGGAAGCAAACAAATGAAATAATAAATTAATAAACAAATAAATAAAGTGGCGCACAAGCAAATATCCGTACAAACCACAGAACAGACTAATTTTTTACCTAACATTCACTCATCTCACACGTTCTGTTTTCATTCTTTCTCTATCTTTGCTACAGGAAAAGATGAATTGCTACGGAGTGCATCCCTTCTATATGGGCCTCGAAAACACTTCTGATGCTCACGGTGTGCTGCTACTAAACAGCAATGCCATGGGTGAGAGAAACACAAACAACCATGCTTGCGCATACACATGGCTTACCAGTACATGCACATACACCACTTGCAAATGCAACCAACCGCCCTCACATGCACACACAATCCCACCCAATTACGTCTGCAGTAAGCATTTATGTATTAATGAGTGAGGCCATTTTCTAAGTTTTGAGTGCATAACCTATTAAAGGGAGTCTTATATAAGAACAACACAGAGCATTGAGCACTTTCAACTCATCTCCCCTTTTGTATTTGCATACTGAACAGTAATACACACTCTAAAAACACAAGAAAATGAATATGCATCACCCATATACACCATGCATTTTTCACTTTGCAAAACAAAGAGCTGAGTTCAGCTTGCTTACTCTTTAAAGTACTCAGATGTGCCACACATAGTTAAGTGAACATGGACACATACATACCACTTAATATCTTATGGGACATCAATATCTTATTTGCTTTGTGTCCAGATGTGACTTTCCAGCCTACTCCAGCTTTAACGTACAGAACTGTGGGAGGCATCCTGGATTTCTACATGGTCCTGGGACATACTCCTGAAATGGTGGTGCAGCAGTACACTGCGGTAAGTCTTGGACTTCTGGCCTGTTTGTGTGTGTCATTGTCGTGTGTGCCTCAGCACCTATGTGTGTGTGTGTTTTGTGTCTGGCCCTGGGCCGCTGTTGATGGACTGCAGCAGCTGGGAGTTCCTCGCTTCATTGCGCTCTCTCATTTAGCCTATTTAAACAAACACACACACACAGACACACACACACACACACACACACACAATCAAACAAACACTTTATGGACGCTGTCCTGTTTTCCTGCAAAACAACTTTTTCTGCACTGAACTATTTTGACTTCCTTATTTGTTTGTCTTCTTAACAGCTGATTGGACGACCTGTCCTACCTGCCTATTGGTCCCTTGGGTTCCAGCTCTGTCGCTATGGTTACGCCAATGAATCGGAGATTTTTAATCTATACACAGACATGAAGGCCGCCGGCATACCCTACGTAAGTTTGCGGACAAAGACTTATTTTAAGATGTCTAAATTCAAGATAAGAACAGCAACAGTCACAAGAGTATTGATTAAAAATATTTGGCAAGAAAGAATATGGTCATCATAAAAATACCCAAAACACTAAATGAAAACAAATCCTCATTTCATATATTCACATCCAAATTTAGATACAGGTTATAGTGAATGAAATGAAACATCTACAGTATACCTGTGTGTGTGTGTGTGTGTGTGTGTGTGTGTGTGTGTGTGTATCAAAAGTTCATAAACTACCCTGAAGTGCAAAACACAACACATTGCCAGAAAACACAACACATTAACAAAAACACAACACATTAACAGAAAACGGAAAGGGTAGGTATTCCTACCGAGTGGCAAACATAATTGGCAATTATCCCAAATGGTAAAGCACTTGCTTA